>ML277499.1:4991-32182 GCA_005239495.1 Nicotiana undulata
CGCTGAAGATGAAACCGCCACCGGAGTAAAATGTGCTAACTTGGTCAGCCTATCCACAACCACCCATACTGCATCAACCATCCTCTGGGTCCGTGGAAGTCCAACTACAAAATCCATCGTGATACGCTCCCACTTCAACTCGGGAAGCTGAATCTGCTGCATCAAACCACCAGGTCTCTAGTGCTCATATTTAACCTACTAATAATTCAAGCACCGAGCCACATAAGACACAATATCCTTCTTCATTCTACGCCACCAATAATGTTGCCGCAAGTCCTGGTACATCTTCGCGGCGCTCGGATGAATGGAATACTGGGAACTATGGGCCTCCTACAATATTAACTCACGAATGCTATCAACATCAGGAACGCATATACGACCCTGCAATCTCAAAACTCCCTCAGCATCAACTGTGACCTGCTTGGCACGTCCGTGCCGAACCGCATCTCTAAGAGCACACAAATGACGATCATTATACTGCCTGGCGCGAATACGATCATACAATGAAGAACGAGTGACAGTATGGGCCAAAACACTGCCACCCTCAGAAACCGACAACCTAACAAATTGATTGGCTAACGCTTGAACATCCAAAGCCAAAGGTCGTTCTCCAATTGATAGATAAGCCAAACTACCCATGCTGACTGACTTCCGGCTCAAAGCATCGGCCACCACATTGGCCTTTCCCGGATGATAGAGAATAGTAATATCATAATCCTTCAGCAACTCTAACCACCTCCTCTGCCTCATATTCAACTCCTTTTGCTTAAACAAGTATTGCAAACTCTTGTGATCAGTGAATACCTCACACGGTACCCCATACAAATAGTGCCTCCAAATCTTCAAGGCATGAACAATAGCTGCAAGTTCCAAATCATGGACTGGATAGTTCTTCTCATGAATCTTCAACTGACGAGAAGCATATGTTATAACCTTCCCATCCTGCATCAACACTGCACCAAGCCCAACCCGTGAAGCATCACAATACACGGTATAAGAACCTGAACCTGTGGGCAGTACCAACACTGGTGTTGTGGTCAATGTTGTCTTGAGTTTCTGAAAGCTCGCTTCACACTCCTCCGACCATCTGAACTGAACACTCTTCTGCGTCAACTTGGTCATAGGGGCTACTATAGATGAAAAGCCCTCCACAAATCGGCAATAATAACCTGCTAAGCCCAAGAAACTCCGAATCTCTGTAGCTAAAGTAGGACTAGGCCAATCTCTGACTGCTAAAATCTTCTTGGGATCCACCCAAATACCCTCTGCCAACACAACATGGCCCAGAAATGCCATCGAACTCAACCATAACTCACACTTAGAAAATTAGGCATACAACTGACTATCCCTCAGAGTCTGGAGGACAACTCTTAGGTGCTGCTCATGCTCCTCTCGGCTGCGAGAGTATATAAAAATATCATCTATATACACGATCACAAATGAGTCCAAATAAGGCCTGAACACCTGATTCATCAACTCCATAAAAGCAGCAGGGGCATTGGTCAACCCAAACGACATGACCAAAAACTCATAATGCCCATAACGAGTGCGAAAAGCCATCTTGGACATATCAGACGCCTTGATCCTCAACTGATGATAAACAGATCTCAAGTCTATCTTAGAGAACACCGTAGCACCCTGAAGCTGATCAAATAAGTCATCAATCATCGGCAAAGGATACTTGTTCTCGATAGTAACCTAATTCAACTGCCGGTAGTCGATACACATCCTCATTGAACCATCTTTCTTCTTAACGAACAACACTGAGGCACCCCAAGGAGAAACACTAGGCCTAATGAAGCCTTTATCCAACAAATCCTGCAACTACTCCTTCAATTCCTTCAACTCTGGCGGGGCCATACGATATGGCGCAGTAAAAATGAGCTGAGTGCCCGGAGCTACCTCAATACAAAAATCAATATCCCTATCGGGTGGCATACCCGGCAGGTCAGCAGGAAACACCTCTGGAAATTCACGAACCACGGGCACAGACTCCATAGAAGGAACCTCAGCACTAGAATCTTGAACGTAGGCCAAATAGGCCAAACACTCCTTCTCGACCATGCGCTGAGCCTTCATATAAGAAATAACTCTACCAGAAGAATGACTAGGAGTCCCTCTCCACTCTAACCGAGGTACTCCTGGCAAGGCTAAGGTCACTGTCTTGGCATGGCATTCCAAAACAACATAATAGGGAGATAACCAGTCCATGCCCAATATAACATCAAAGTCAACCATATCAAGAAGAAAAAGATCAACCTGAGTCTCCAGACCACCAATAACTACTACGCAAGCACGGTAGACTCGTTCTACCACTATAGAATCACCCACCGGTGTAGACACATGTACAACAGTACTCAAGGAATCACAGGGCATACTCAAATAAGGGGCAAAATATGAAGACACATAGGAGAATGTAGAACTCGGATCAAATAACACCGAAGCCTCTCAGCTGCAAACTAAAACCGTACCTGTAATAACTACATCAGAAGCCTCAGCATCTGGACGAGCAGGAAAAGCATAACAACGGGGCTGAGCCCCTCCAACCTGTACATCTCTGGGTCTACCTGCCATGGGTTGACCTCTACACCTCATGGCCTTCCCTCCACCTCTATGAGTCTGACCTCCACCTCTAGCACCACGACCACCACCCCTAGCTGGCTGAGGGGGTGAGGGTGCACCTGATGCGGGAACCATGGCATGGGAACCCTGATACTAAGAACTGCCAAAACCTCGGGGGCAAAACCTGGAAATATGCCCCATACCACCGCAAGTGAAGCAAGACTTCGGCTACTAAGAATACTGACCCTGGAGCTGTCTCTGACGACCAGAATTACCACCCTGATAGCTTTGAATCGGCGGTGCACTGATGGAAGCTGAAGGTGCACTACGGGATACCTGGAGTGTCGACTGATAAGGCGTAGGGGATGAACTCTACCAAAGGAATCTCTGCCTCTTGATGAGGCATCACTGAAACGGACGAAATGACGAGGTCTCTTGTCAGACCCCTGGGATAATACCATCTCAATGCGCCTGGCCACATCGGCTGCATCCTGAACGGAGATATCAATACCCGTCTTTCTGGCCATCTGAAGTCTGATGGGCTGGGCTAGACCCTCAATAAATCTCCGAACTCTCTCCCGATCAAAGGGGAGTATCATAATTGCATGCCTGGCCAGAGTAAAAATGAACCTGGTCTCGTACTGAGTGACGGACATGGAGCCCTGCTGTAGACGCTCAAACTGCCTCCGTAGATCCTATCTTTGAGTAACTGGAAGGAACTTCCCCAAGAACAACTCGGAGAACGGAGCCCAAGTCAGAGGTGCAGACCCAACTGGTCTTGTGAAGCAGTAATCTCTCCACCAAGTCTTGGCGGTGCCAGAAAGACGAAATGTAGCAAAATCAACTCCATTGGACTCCACAATGCCCATGTTCCGAAGAACCTCATAGCAGTTGTCTAAATAGTCCTGGGGATCCTCTGATGGTGCACCAGTAAATGTAGTAGTGAATAACTTGGTGAACCGATCAAACCTCCACAGAGCGTCTGTTGACACTGCTGCTCCCTCAACTGCTGGTGCCACAATACCCGGCTGAACTACTTCAGCTGTCTGAGGTGCCGAAGTCTGGAACTGAGTGGCAAACTGCTCTGGTGTATGAATAGCAGTAGTCTGGGTCCCTCCCCCCAGCCTGAGATCCAGCTGGTGCAGTAGGAAGAAGACCGGCCTGAGCCACACTCTCCATAAGTCCCACCAAGCGGACTAGAGCGTCCTGAAGCACCGGGGTAGAAATGAACCCCTCTAGGACCTGAGGTGGCCCAACTGGGACTGTCTGAGTAGGGACCTCACCGACAAAGTCTACCTGTGGGTCCTCTACTGGAGCTGCTACTCTAGCTCTGCCTCGGCCTCTAGCACGGCCTCGACCTCGGCCCCTCGTAGGAGCTGCAATAGGAGGATCAGGTTGTTGGTCGGTCGATGATGAAGCGCGCGTTCTCGCCATCTGCGAGAGAGTAAAATAGAGACTCAATTAGTATTCAGAATTCAACTGGCACGACAGAGAATGAAAGATGTGAAGTTATTCCTAACTTTGCAGCCTCTGGGGGATAAGTACAGACGTCTCCGTACCGATCCCTCAGACTCTACCAAGTTTGTCCGTGAGTTGTGAGACCTAAGCAACCTAGGGCTCTGATACCAACTTGTCACGACCCGAAATCCCACCTTCGGGCCATGACTGCGTCTAACGTTGAACCCGCTAGACAAGCCAACGTTTGAACTAAATAAAACTCATTAACAACTAAAACGAACAAGATAACTAAGGCATCGATGGTCAACAATATGAAG
The DNA here is from genome assembly GCA_005239495.1 of Nicotiana undulata. Taxonomy (NCBI): domain Eukaryota; kingdom Viridiplantae; phylum Streptophyta; class Magnoliopsida; order Solanales; family Solanaceae; genus Nicotiana; species Nicotiana undulata. The sequence goes on from ML277499.1 coordinate 9,329, forward strand.
GTTAACAAATTACCAAAAATAATATAGCAACTTCGAAATAAAACCCATATACAAATCCCAGAACTGGTGTCACATACTCACGAACTGTCTAAGAGATTACTAAAAACAAGGTCTGAAAATAAGTACATATGACTGTCTTTGAACTATAAGATAAGACAGAGCTGAAAGTGAAGGGTAGAAGGCGATGCCAAGGCCCACGAACGTTTACGGGTCTACCTCGATGTCTCCTGTATGAACTGATGGAATGCTCCGACCGTCAGTGACCACCGGGTCCGGCTGCGTAGTCTGCACAACATAAAGAAGTGCAGGTGTAGCATCAGTACAACCGACCCCCTGTACTGAGTAAGTGCCGAGCCTAACCTCGGCGAAGTAGTGACGAGGCTATGACCGACAACAAAATGTACTTGTGCAATTCTATATAATAACAGGAAACAATCGACGGAAATAAGCAAGTAAGAAAGATACGGGGAGAACATGATGGGGGAAAAAGGGGCAAAAAAATTCTAGCACAGTAGTACAAGGTAATAACTGAAGTGTAAAAAAAGTAAAAGCCAGAATTTAACATCTCGGGATAGATAATGAACAGCAAAAGGCACGGCATGTCCCCTCGTGCATAAATAGTAACACTCGGCACAAAATGTCCCCTCGTGCAATAAATTATATACGATCAACACGGCATGTCCCCTCGTATGATAAATAACAACAATCAGCACGGCATGTCCCCTCGTGCGACAATTAATAAACGATCAACACGGCATGTCCCCTCGTGTGATAAATAACAAACAATCAGCACGGCATGTCCCCTCGTGCGACAATTAATAAACGATCAACACGGCATGTCCCCTCGTGTGATAAATAACAAACAATCAGCACGGCATGTCCCCTCGTGCGACAATTAATAAACGATCAACACGGCATGTCCCCTCGTGTGATAAATAACAAACAATCAGCACGGGATGTCCCCTCGTGCGATAAATAATAAACGATCAAAACAGCATGTCCCCCCGTGTGATAAATAACAAACAATCAGCACGACACCTCGTGCGATAAATAATCTAAAAGCAATATTATAATGTGAAAATAAACAATAAGAAGTCTCAAGTGCATGGAAATACTCAATAAAATTCTACCGTCCCGGCAAGGGACTCAGCTATAACCAACCTGCATCCGCAATACAATTTCAACAGTAAAAGCCTCAACCGAAACAATTAACACAATAACTCCCCATGTCATGAAACGATATCAAGGTATCACTTCTAAATCACCAATCACTCATAGTACGGAGAATAATCAGAATACAGTATGATTCATCACAATTGACTCACGGGCATGCTTGACCGCAACATATAGGCACTCGTCACCCCGCCTATACGTTGGACATGAATTACACATAGCAAATAAGACTCTATACCTAATCCCTCAAGCTAAGGTTAGGCCAAACACTTACCTTGGCTCCAAAAATGCAAGTCAAGCCTCAATCACAGCCTTCCCTCCCGAATCCAACTCCGAATCGATAATATCTAGACATAATGGATTTATTAACATAAATAAATACTCAATAAACCAATTCTGAAGCCTAATTATACATTTTCTACTATTCTTCCAAAAATACCAAAATTTGACCCCGGGCCCGCTTTGTCCAAATACGAGGCTCGGAACAAAACCTTACTCACCCATTACCCCACGAGTTAGAATATATAATTTGTTTTAAGATTCGACCCCAAATTGAGGTTCAATCACCCAAAATTCCCAATAACCTAACTCTACCTAAAATCCCTAATTTCTACTTTGATTCCATATTTTTTAGGCCTAGAATTTAGTGCTTAGTTGGTGAAAGTAAGAGGAAATGATGTTAGCAATACTTACCTATGGAGCTATGGAGGAAACGTTCTTCAAAATTCGCCTAGGTGGGTTGGGAAAGAAGAAGAGTTGTGAAAAATGGGAGAAATCCCAAAATGGTTCTGTTTTTGGGTTATTAAAATCACTGGAGGGATTTACCCTTCGCGTTCGCGAGCCACTAGCCACGTTCACGAAGGGTTGGCAGCTGGGACTTATGCGTTCGCGGAACCAGGGCCGCGTTCGTGTAGGTCTGACTCCCTAACTTTCCTCGTTCGCGAGCCTCCGCCCGCGTTCGCGAAGAACAACCTACCTAACCCCAGACCCCACCCTATAACACTACGCGTTCGCGAGAGGGGCGTCACGATCGCGTAGAGCAGTTCCCCCCATAGCTCCGCGTTCGCGATCGTACGCTGTGTTCGCGTAGAATAAAACCCAAGCAACACTATTTACCCTTTGCGTTCGTGAGCCCTTGGCCGCGTTTGCGAAGGGTATCACACCAGACATCAGAATTCTGCAACATCACACCAGATTTTCTAACTTTTTGCACTCCGATGCCTACACGAAACTCACCCGAGACCTCGGGGCTCAAACCCAATTATACACACAACCTCATAAACATCCTACGGACTTATTCAAATAATTAAACCACCAAAATACATCAAAAACAATGAATTAAACTCCAAAATCCATAGAATTTTTCCCAAACTTCATAAACTTCTAAATTTCCCTTTTTTGATCTGAAACACGTCATTTCAATTCTATTTTACACCAAATTTCACAGATAAGACAATTAACATATAATAAACTTGTTGCGGGCTCCGGAATTTTAATACGGGTTCGGTAACACGGTTTTCACATAAATATTCATTTTCAAATTCCTTTATTATTTTTCAGAAAACAATTTCCTTTAAAAATTCATTTCTCGGGCTTGGGACCTCGGAATTTGATTCCGGGCATACGCCCAAGCCCCATATTTTCCTACGGATCCTCCGGGACCGTCACATCAGGGGTCCGGGTCCATTTACCAAAAATGTTGACCATAGTCAACTTTATTCATTTAATTATCATAAATTCCATTTTCATCAAATTCTAACATACAGACCTTCCGGCTACACGCCCAGGTTGCGCACGCATATCGAGGTGAGACTAACAGAGGCTTTCGGTACCTCGGAACACATATTTATCTAGAATTACTTAGGATGACCTTTTGGGTCATCACACCCATGGTGTAACTCTCTTAGGAATTTCATCAAACACCTAACATGTGAAGTAGACTACAGGGTTTAGAAATGGCAATCTCTTCTTCCTTCACCCAAATTTTAACATGAACTACCCAACTTAGTTCTTTAACAACACATACTACAACTTAGTCCCACATGCATGGCCTATTTCTAACCCTCACAACATATTTGAACTCTTAACTTCTTGCATGACGTTTTTGGAAGTAGAACTTACCCGGATGGAAGACAATCTATGGTTATCTTTCTTGATTCTTGAAGACTTGAGCAAGATTTGGATGATTATGAAGTTAGCCCCCTTCTTTCTCTCTCTATTTGCTCTCATCTCTCTCTAAAATCAGTNCTACAACTTAGTCCCACATGCATGGCCTATTTCTAACCCTCACAACATATTTGAACTCTTAACTTCTTGCATGACGTTTCTGGAAGTAGAACTTACCCGGATGGAAGACAATCTATGGTTATCTTTCTTGATTCTTGAAGACTTGAACAAGATTTGGATGATTATGAAGTTGGCCCCCTTCTTTCTCTCTCTATTTGCTCTCATCTCTCTCTAGAATAAGTAGAAATGACCCCAAATGAAGCCCCTAAACCTATTTATGAAAATGGAGTCGGGTTATAAAAATAGGAAAAATAAGCCTTCGTAACAGGGTCTGCGATCGCAGAATGGACCACAGAACCAACATGCAGGCCGCAGAGTGCACTGGCCCAGTCTACGACGTATCTGCGATCGCAGAATCAACACGCGACATGAAATGCGATCGCAGATTTGACACAGGGTCACATTTTTTCCGCCTTCGGTAATTTGACCATAACTTTGCGTAGGAATGTCCAAATGATGAACGGTTTGAAGAGTTGGAAACTAGACTCGAAGACCTTTTATTTGATAGGTTATTCATCACATAATACTTTATACATAATTAGATATTCTCCTTCAAATTGTGTACTAGTGCAAATACCTTGGGAATTTTAGCCTATTATGGAATTCTCCCATTTGGCCTAGCCTTAGGCTTCCCCTTGGACCTCACATTGCTTATTATATGACTCATACACTTATCCACCACATCCAATTCATTTTCATTATAATTAAAGCACATACAATATTACAATTAGTCTACCTGGCACCCCGAATCCTATATTTTTAGCAAACATTTTTCGGGGCCTTACATTCTCCCCCGCTTAGGATCATTCTTCCTCGAATGAGAGGTAGAGCCTGACCCTAACACCTAACACAACATATTTCTTTTCTATCCTACCTCAAGCCCCTAAATTTTGACTGACTCCCAAATTTTTCAGAAATTTCGACAGCATCTCCTTTGTAACTAGGCCTATCCACCTGTCAGAGAACTACCAAAACCATCTTTAAAGCTCATCAATAATCCGAAAAAGAACCACAATGTATATACCCATATCACTAATATCAACATCACGAGAACTACATTACCATGAAGACACCTGAACACGGACTGCACATTTTCAGATCATAACACCTATATGGTACCTTTCAAGTCAAAACTAATTGATATACAATCAAGAAAAAATATTTTCCTTCCACGACACTTTCAGCCTTCAAGGTGGCCTCCTCGACTTACAAGCTCTGCCATATCACATTGACGGAAATAATATCAACTCCCAAACATACATAACAAGGATGACAGATAGACACCTCGCATGAGTTAATTATTCATTAGCTTTACCTTTAATGACTTCCATTGTACAATTTACATTCCACCGGACATTACAATTCATGGTAACAACAACAACCCACAATTCTATCACATGGCATCATACCATCAAGAATATCATTTCATAGTAACCAAACAATCATGTGTTCATAATAGTCCCTATCATCCATTAATGTAATCACGAAGGTGTTCATCAACAAGAATATAATTTCATTTCAATCAACAATCCATATGAAGTCAAGCCACGATGATTCTTGCCAATAATGCATCATATAGGATATTACCATGAGCATATAGTTCAATAAAATCAATTCACACCCTTCTTTTATCACTGCCTTCTTAGACATAAACATAAGAAAACACAAAGTACATGAGGAACAGTTACGGGGAACATCATACTCCTAGTGCAACCTAATGGGGAAAATGCTCTTATTTACCCTTCATTATCAATTCACATAACATCTATAGGGGAAAATTTTGAGAATAACCGGTTTACCCTCCTGAATTCTAAATCTCTATGCGAACACCCAAACTAAACTCGTGGTGACCTTCATGATTTCTCTAAGATGTGCCATAATAAATTGACCATAAAATTACCTACTGAATATATGAGATCACAGGGTGACTTTGACACATTTGAACTTTCAATACCAAAATAGGCCAAATACAGTGAGGAGCAACAGAGTTCAAGATTGGGCTGGAATTATTCTTGAATTACACTTTCCCAATTCATTCAGTTCATTCCAACACCTTTATAGATTATCAACAATGAAACATACTCAATCAAGTCATTAAGCACACATGAAAAGAAATTAGGAGTATGAAGCATACCGAGTTTTCCTCACCCAAATGGTGTACTACTTTTTCATTAAGAATACGACTCAAAGACATACCATTATAATAACAAGCCATACTTTAAATCTCTATCTTTTGAAAATAAGCTCATTTGAAATTCTCAAGTTTGTAAGTTCATACGGGATGACCCGGAATATAGAAATTAGGAATTTCGAGCTGATTATACTTAAACCATTTGGAAAACATTAGGGATTTTCATCCCGAAGGACAAAGTTTAGCCAACATACCTCAAAGAGCTTTTCCTTAAGTTTAGAAAATACACCAACACCTCTAGCCATAACAATCTATAAGGAGATAGCGGAAATCGATTAGTAATTAGGAAGATTACCCATGGTGTAACTCGCTTAGGAATTTCATCAAACACCTAACATGTGAAGTAGACTACAGGGTTAAGAAATGGCAATGTCTTCTTCCTTCACCCATATTTTAACATGAACGACCCAACTTAGTTCTTTAACAACACATACTATAACTTAGTCCCACATGCATGGCCTATTTCTAACCCTCACAACATATTTGAACTCTTAACTTCTTGCATGAAGTTTTTGGAAGTAGAACTTACCCGGATGGAAGACAATCTATTGTTATCTTTCTTGATTTTTGAAGACTTGAGCAAGATTTGGATGATTATGAAGTTAGCCCCCTTCTTTATCTCTCTATTTGCTCTCATCTCTCTCTAGAATAAGTAGAAAATGACCCCAAATGAAGCCCCTAAACCTATTTATGAAAATGGGGCCGGGTTATAAAAATAGGAAAAATAAGCCTCTGTAACAGGGTCTGCGATCGCATAATGGACCGCAGAACCAACATGCGGGCCGCAGAGTGCATCAAAAAGCAGCTGCCCAAAATTGGGCTACACTGGCCCAGCCTGCGACGTATCTGCGATCGCAAAATCAACACGCGACATGAAATGCGATCGCAGATTTGACACAGGGTCGCATTTTTCTAGACTTCGGTAATTTTACCATAACTTTGCGTAGGAATGTCCAAATGATGAAACGTTTGAAGCGTTGGAAACTAGACTCGAAGACCTTTCATTGGATAAGTTATTCATCATATAATACTTTATAAATAATTAGATATGCTCCTTCAAAGTGTGTACTAGTGTAAATACCTTTGGAATTTTAGCCTATTATGGAATTCTCCCATTTGGACCTCCGTAACAGGGTCTGCGATCGTATAATGGACCGCAGAACCAACATGTGGGCCGCAGAGTGCATCAAAAAGTAGCTGCCCAAAATTGGGCTACACTGGCCCAGTCTGCGACGTATCTGCGATCTCAAAATCAACACGCGACATGAAATGCGATCGCAGATTTGACACAGGGTCGCATTTTTCTAGACTTCGGTAATTTTACCATAACTTTGCGTAGGAATGTCCAAATGATGAAAGGTTTGAAGCGTTGGAAACTAGACTCGAAGAACTTTCATTGGATAAGTTATTCATCATATAATACTTTATAAATAATTAGATATGCTCCTTCAAAGTGTGTACTAGTGTAAATACCTTCGGAATTTTAGCCTATTATGGAATTCTCCCATTTGGCCTAGCCTTAGGCTTCCCCTTGGACCTCACATTGCTTATTATATGACTCATACACTTATCCACCACATCCAATTAATTTTCATTATAATTAAAGCACATACAATATTACAATTAGTCTACCTGGCACCCTGAATCCTGTATTGCTTAGCAAAAATATTCCGGGGCCTTACATTTTTTCATCACACACACGAACACACTGATACACGACACACAGAGAACACTGAATATCACATACACACATTGTTCTGAGTTCTCTTTTCTTTCATATACATTCTCTCATTCTTCTCGACTACTTAGTCGGCTGAAAGCCAAGACTGAGTAATCACCATTGCTCTCTTGCATCTACATACTATTGTCCTTCTGCTCGCTCTCTTGTTCTGCATACTACTGTCTCGCTGCTCTACTTCTTTGCACCTTGCTGTTCTATTCTCCTGACTGGTATGCTCCTAATTTAAGGTTACAGTATCCAAAGCAACATGTTTCAGTTCTTGTTAAGATTCTTGTTATTCCTTTTATGCTTCTACTTATGGTTCTACTGTCTACCATGTAACTAGTATGTCTATATCATTTCCCTCTCCCTTTTAGTCTAATATGTCTCTTGCATTCCCTTGTGTGATCCAATATGACTCTGTTTGACTCCTATGAAGCTAGCATGCCTGTTTTGCCTATGTGATTTTTTTTCTTTTATCTCAGTATGACCAATGTTTTCTTACATGTCTCTATCCTCTGGCTAACTTCTAATGCTATAAGCATGTGCCCCTCCACATAATACCTAAGTGCTATATGATTCTAATTCTAGACCAAATATGTGACTCTGTTTAAAACATAATGCTTGGCATGAATGCTCTGTGATAACTATGTTGGATTGTTTGAAAACCTGTAACTCTATTCTGAAAACTAATTGTGTATAAGTCTGCTTCTACCATGTGGTCTATCTGTCCCCAGTTCCCTATCCCTGCTTGTGTTTGCTTCCTGAACTCTGCATATCTTCTGAGTTGTGATTGTCCTGCTTCTCTCTGTTTCAAACTTGTTTTCACAAAATATTTCCCTCTGAAACTATTTTCAAACAGTTATTTCAAAGCTACTTTTTTAAATTACAAACACATCTCACTACTCTTAGACTTTAGGTTCAGCCCCCTTCGTGTGAGCACTGCCTTGGGGACCCCTGAGTACCCATTGAACTCTGACACACAAGGCTGGCATTGCACACTGCACCTACTCATTCCTGGCTAGGGAACTTGGGTGTGAGCACTGCTTGGGATCCCCTGAGATCCTTAGGAACTTTGACACACATGGGTTACAAGAGGTCTTGGCATATGGCATGTTGGATCTGGTACTTGAGCCTACTGTTAGGCTCTCTATAGTGTAACTTCTTAATTTTCTTATTCCCTAGTGTAATTTATGCAACAATCGTCTGTAATAATTTGGAAACGAATGATTGGGGCTGGATAGTGGATATGGGAGGGGGTTATGCATGTTTCGTATAGTAACGAGTAGAAATCATGACTATAGGATTTATTTCCCTATGTGTGCAATAGTACCCTGCTTAGGACATGCATATCATGCAATAGAAATCCTGTGTAGGTTCTTTATTTCAGCATGTCTATTATGTTCCTGTCATTTTATAAGCCATGTTCACAGTTAATAACTACAACAAATGATATAATGTATAGCTACTGCATTCCATAAGCATTACATTTAGAAACCATGTCCTTAGGTATCCTTGTGTGCATTAGACATCATGTTCTTTAGGACCTTACCTTTCAACATGTTTTTTCAAGTTATATTTTTCTGAACACCTAGTTAGCCTGTATCTAATCTAATAATCTCGCTAAAATGTGGTCAATTGGTTGAAACAATATGCAAATATAGCATCACCTCTCTTAAAATTGGAACTGAAGTCTGCATGCTCACTTTTAAACAAATAGGCAATGTATACGAATGCCTAGGCAAACCTTAAGCCTAGTTCATTATTAAAACCAAAACCTAATCATGTTTCACTTAGCTGGTATTAGGACCAATCAATCCCTTGTTTTAAAATTCTTAAACTCTGATGCTTTCCATTCATGTTTTGTCTCTTTCTAAAATTCACCCTATTTTCTAAAGAAATTCATACCCCACTGCTTTTCAAATACTAATTCTAGAAATCATGCATTCATATCCTCTTTAATTAAGTTATTGGATTGCTGCTCTGTGTGTTAATGGATTTCAGAGTCAGTTCACTCTTTTCCAAAAGTCATTCGGTTTGAACCCTTGCCCTATTTTCTGATATAGTTTACTCATGCTCCTTTTATTGAAGTTTTACTAAACTACTGATTTCTACTCCGCTCTGAACCGCTGGATCTTTTAAAAGTCACTGGCCCTTTGTGAATCACTCTCTCATTTTTACTTTACTGATTTTCTGAAGTCCTTCATTTGCGTTTACAGAAAACTTCATCTAAAATGTTGTGCACTTTTAAATCCTGCTACTATCTTTGAATTACTAGACCTTTTAGATTCAATCACTCTTCTTTAAGCTACTCTGTTTTAATCGGATTTCCTGCTTTATTACTAATTTTCCAAGGAATCAGTTACTTACCAAAACTGCTGAAACCTATTGATTTTCAACTCAAAAACTCCTGTTTTAAATCCTGTCTTTAAGACATTAGCTTTGCTTGAGACGTGCTACTTACATACTTACTTGTGGAGGGATCTGTGAGCCTTTATTTGCCTTACGTGTTCCCTTACATGTAGTCCTACTTGTTATGTATGTCGCTTAGCATTTTGTCCTTTAAACCTAAGGGTTCAGCCTAGTACTCACCATGTAGCAATAGTAGTCCTAAATACCCCCCAGGACTTATAGGATGGGACGGGTAATAGCACGCGATAAGCATTCGTGACCAACACACGCGTTTTAAATAGCTTTTACGGGGTGGGAAGGGTAGAATACAGATATGATGACCGGTGCGCTAATACCATGTGTAGCCCCTCTTAGAGGCGTGACATACCGGGTATTGCATTGATGTGATCTGTATTACTTTAAACCTAGGACAGTGTCTTTTCAAATGTTTATTCTAATGTTTTCCCAAAACCTTTAAAGATTTTCACACCTGTTTGAAATACCCTCTTATGTGAACCTTGCTTGCTACTTGTTCATCGTCCAAATTCACAAAATTTCTTGGTTGGGACCCACAGTTGTGGATCATGAGGGGTGCCTAACACCTTCCCCTTGGGATAATTTCAAGCCCTTACCCAATCTCTGGTAAATGCAAACTAGTTCATAAGTTATTTACTCTAGGTGCTCTAACGCACCATAAAAATCGTTAGGTGGCGACTCTTCCTTAAACCTTTCCTTTAAGGAGTTGTCCAAAAATGTCATAAACACGATCTCTCCGTACCTGACCCGTGCGATAGAAAAAGGGGGCGCGACAGCATGGCGACTCTGCTGGGGATCTTCCCTAGGCTTATACCGTTACAAGTTGTCTTGTGAATTTGGAATTTTATTATGTTTAAATGCTTACACCCTTTCCTATTCCCCATTACATGTTATTAATTGTTTAAATCTGCAAGTATTTATTTTTCTAAGCAAAACTGACATATCTTCGTGTTTTCCTTGTAACTGCTTTCCGTTGTAACTGCCGTATTTATTTTTTCTTTACTGCTTTCCACAACGTGAAAATACATGCCTACTTGTTTTAATGCTTATTATTGCATATCATGCTCCGCATTCATATTCCACTCGTGCCAAACAAAAATCCTATAGCAACGCTTACAATGAGTNGCTAGTCGATCAGCGGTGCAGTCGACGGTTCCGTGCCTTCCCCCTTGAGTTGTACGCTAAAGGGTACCGGTCTAAAACCCCAATAGAAATCTTACTCTATTGTATGTTTCATGCATCATGGTCAAACCTAGCCAGGCTAACGTGTTGTCCGCACAATAGCCTTTAAGATAGACTTGTCCAAAGTCCATTGGGTTTCCCTGGAACCTAAAAGGAAGCCTTCACGTTCTGTGCATTTATTTGGAGAACTTAAATGCTCATGCTAATTATTGATGTTATAGTCGAGTCTGGTGGGGGTAAGGGCCTAACCTGTTTACTTTGTAGAAATGAGGCACGAGGTCCCCAGATTCGGCATGGTCACCAACATCCACCCAAAACTTCTGAGTTGGTGGGAAGACTTATACTCCAGCGAAAAAACAACAGTCAGAAAACACCTGGGCAACCTGCCCTCTCTCTTGGACATTCAGCCTATTAACACGATGATAGAGGCTTCCACCTTATTCTAGAACTGTGATCGGTCGGTTTTTCGATTCGGGAACAATGAGATGACACCGCTGCTAGAGGAGATATGGGGTTTAGCTGGTTTGCCCTGGGAGTCTCAAGGGTTATTGATGCCTAAAAACCGAACAGGCCGGGGATTTCTCAAGATGATGGGACTCAAGAAGAATCCGTATTTAGTCTTCTTGGAAGACTCGTACATCCCCTTTGACTACTTGTACGAGAGTTATGCCGTAGTCAGTCTTACCGCACATATCAGGAAGAGTTCGCCCTCACCTCTCTAGGACACATTCACCGCCGGGTATTCGTTTTCATATTCTGATTTTTGGGACTGATGGTCTTCTCGACAAAGAAAGGGAGAATCCACACCATATTGGCTATGGTTACCAAGACTTTGATGGAAGGGATCGAGGGGTAGGATTTCAGCATCGTACCCATGATCATTGCCGACATATACCGAGCCTTGGAGAACTGTCAACGAGGAGCGAAACATTTTGAGGGTTACAACCTGCTACTCCAGCTCTGGCTCACCGAGCATCTGCAAAGGGGTGACTACCGTCAAGACATACATAGGAGAGTTTGGGATGATCATATTGCTTTCAATCATCCAAAGCGTATGAACTACATCCCCGACATGTTTGCACAACCGGAGAATGCCAATAGATGGGTCGAGTTATTGGAAAATTTGATCGAGGATCAGATCCAATGGATGTTCGAGTGGTTCCCGACCGACGAATTCATCATCCGAACTAGAGACACTCCATTCCTAATATTGATTTGTCTTAGAGGGACATACCCTTACGTCCCGATTCGAGTCATGAGGCAGGCAGGGAGGAAGCAAGTCATCTCAAGGGTCAAGAAAATGAGTCATCTCAGGGCGTACTTCCAAAATGATGATAGCCCTCACAAGTGTCAAGCTTAGCAATTGTGGCACTGCAAGATCCGGTTGGAGAATGATACTATCGAGCCCGATAGGTATCACGCTGGTTGCTCTCCTTATTATCTGGGATGGTTGGAAGATAATTGGGGAGGAAGTATTAAGCCAGGGTTCGCTCGAAGACATAGGGTCATATATGAGAAAGCCGAGGCAACAACTAGACTCAACCAGCTTCGCAAGAGGCTCCGTGACTATGAGAAGATCATCACAAAATCCACATAGCCAACAAGAAGCTGATCAAGGAATGGAAGGAAATGGCCATCACATCCACCCAGAGGCTAGCACACTTAGAGCGAGGCATAGTTGACCTGGAGGAGAAGTTCCTTAGGAGGATCGAGACTTGTCAGAAGACCGAGGGAGCTGAAACGAGAATTCTAGCCAGGACCTACTTGCTGCTGGGACTCTGCGAGATGGGAATGTTGATCAAGGCAAGCAGAGATGCCGAGTCTGGGGAAGGCCTTCTGGGACCAAATAGATAGAATTTGTCTTTACTTTGCTTTTGATGTAATAAGGCCACTGGCCATTAGTGACATTTTATATTTTTCATATTCTTAGAGTCAAGTTGGATTTGTCTATTTTATTATCAATAAAATGAGGCGTTTAGTATTTAAGTTCTCCAAATTAATTTGTCGCTAGGCCTACCTCGGGCTCAAGAGGTTCCCCAACTTAAGACGCGATTTACACTACATGTTTAAATATCGCAATGTTTTATGATTCCTCACTAACTTCACTACCTTTTTGTTTTTCTTTAGCTATTCCCTTTTCCCCAAAGGTTAGTTCGTGCACTCTGGCATCAACAACTTATTGCACAAGATCAAGGGGCCCTCCTCCTATTGCTCTTCCCAGTCCTCCCAAAGGAAAAAGCAAGGGTAAAACTAAGATGGCAGATGCAAGCGGCACCAGAAAAGACAGCAGGGATGAACATGTTGAGATCACTCATTGTCGAGGTATTCAGGTTCTGCACGAGGGCATGTCCCCACTAGAAGAAGCTACTAAAGTTCCAAGAGGAATGTGATCAAGTCAAGAACTCGGCCCACTTATCATTCTCCCTCATTTAGAAGAAGCTGCTAAAGTCCCAGACGTTCTCTTCCCAAATGCTTCGAACCCCACATTACCACAAAACATCCCCAAACAACCCAATCACCCCAAAGATCCAGCTCCACCAGCACAATGCAATACATGTCACCACAACACTCCGCCTCTCCAGGATAGACAAGAGACCACTTCCAAGCTTACGATAATCCCATTTATGTGGAAACCGTAGCTCATTCCACACCGCATACCCATGAGTCCAACGAGAAGGACAGGCTCATCAAGAATCTGGCCGAGGAACTCAAGAAATTGACCAACCGAGTTCAGGGCATCGAAGGAGTTAAAGGGATTGAGGGGTTGAACTATGAGGATCTTTGCATACAGCCCGATGTCGAACTACCAGAGGGGTACAAACCTCCTAAGTTTGAGATGTTTGATGGCACCGGTGATCCGAGAGTCCACTTAAGAACCTGTTGCGACAAGCTGGTCGGTGTGGGAAAAGATGAAAGGATCCGCATGAAACTCTTCATGAGGAGTTTGAAAGGTGATGCACTATCTTGGTACATCATCCAGGATCCCAAGAAATGGACCAATTGGGCGAGCATGGCTACGGACTTCATGGATAGATTCAGATTCAACACGGAGAATGCACCGGATGTATTTTACATCTAGAACTTAAAGAAGAAACCAACAGAGACCTTTCGCGAGTATGCTACTCGTTGGAGGTTAGAAGCCGCCAAGGTCAGGCCGGCCTTGGAAGAGGAACAAATGAAGAAATTCTTTGTACGATCACAGGATCCTCAGTATTATGAGCGACTGATGATGGTCGAGGGGCACAAGTTTTCTGATATCATCAAGCTGGGAGAGCGAATCGAGGAAGGTATCAAAAACGGTATGGTTACTAATTTTGAACCTTTACAAGCTACCGATAAAGCCCTCCAATCCGATGGTGTGTCCAAGAAAAGGGATGTAGGAGCCGTGATGGTGGCACAGCAAGCCAATTCCCCTCCCAAATACCAAGTATACCCCGCACCTTCATTCACGTAACAACCAGCCCCAAGCTACCAAGCACCCTCAGTTCAATACCAAACACCCTCACCCACCTACCAAGCTCCACCACCCACATATCAGCCTACCTCGCCCAGATACTCCCAACCAGCTCACGTTTATAATGCCTACAATTCCCAACCTTCTCACTACCAATCACCACATGCTCGCCAAAACTTCCCAAGACCTCGCCAAAACTTCGACCGTCATCCACCAAAACAGTAGACCGCCATAGCTAAACCCATTGACCAATTATACGAAAAGATTAAAGCCGCCGGTTATGTCACACCCATTCCCGCTGTCACCCTTGAGAACCCTTCTCAGTGGGTCAACCCAAACAAAACATGTGCTTACCATTCTTGCATGAAGGGACACACCATCGAGGAATGTCGTTCCTTGAAGGACAAGATACAGACCCTCATAGATAACAAGATCATTGTAGCCAAGGAACCTGCTCCTAATGTTCGCAATAATCCGCTGCCTGACCATAAAGGTGGTGTCCAAATGATTGAGGTTGATGATGACTGGATCCCGAGGGATCAATTGGGCTGATTGCAGAGGGTGATCCAAAGAAGCCTGCAATTACTCTTAATCCGATCGTAGTCCAGATGAATCCATCTGAGGAAGCTGAGGTAAACATGTCTATTCCACTTGAGTTTGAATCGAGACCACCCGCAAAGGAAAAGGCCCTAGTGCCGATCAAAGTCGAGTTTGTACGACCGCTCAAAGTTGCAGTCCGGCCACCTATAACATATATTCTGGTGGGAATAAGAATGACCACACCTATTCCAGTGGAAATGTCAACAACACCACTCTTCTACTCAAACGCCATCCCATGGGACTACACCGCTGAAGCAAGGAGGAAAGGTAAAGGTAAGTCTGAGGAGGCCATTGCCGCATAGGGGATGACAAGAACTGGAAGAGTTTATACCCCTGAACATTTGGCAGAGTCTAGCAAGCAGGCCGCCAACCGTCCTCCCGCCCTTGAGACAGGTTCAAACGATCAGTGGAGAAAGATACAAGCCAAGGAATACTCAATCCTCGACCAGTTGAACAAAATACCAGCTCAGATATCCATCCTCTCCCTATTACAGAACTCTGAAACACACAGGAGTGCTTTGCTAGGGGTGCTGAGTGAAGCATACGTGCCCGACAATATCACCAGTGGGGAAATGGACAACATGGTAGGCCAGGTATTGGAAAGTCACAAGATCACTTTCCATGAAGATGAGCTGCCGCCCGAAGGATTAGGACATAACAGAGAACTACACGTCACGGTACAATGTGAGGATCATTTCATCACAAGGATCCTAATTGATGGGGGTTCCAGCCTCAACATCTGTCCGCTGGTCACGCTCAAGAAATTGGGCAAAAGTCTACATGAGATAAAGGAAGGAGAGATCAACGTAAAAGCCTTCAATGGTTCACAGAGGTCCACCATGTGAGAAATCACCTTATGCTTACAGATGGGACCAACTTGGTTCGATGTAGATTTCCAAGTGATAGATGTGCCTACATCCTACTACTTACTGTTGGGACGATCGAACCACACCAAGCTGTGAAGTTTGAATGGAATCACCAAGAGGTAATCATTCATGGCGAAGGTAGCAACTATATCTACGGTCTCCAGACCTTTTCGGTCATCGATTGAAGGAGGAAGTTGGGTGGAGAAATCTACCACAACGTTGAACGTGTTAAGACCATTTACAAGGACAAGTGGTGGGGCAGTCAGACTGAAAGCATATTGAACTGGCAAGGGTACAAGCCAGGTAAATGGCTCGGTAAGAATCTCCAATGAATAACAAAGCCAATAACACTCGAGAAGCACGGTACCACTTTTGGTCTGGGGTACGAGTACACTTGGAAGGAATTCAGGAACTGGTCGCCACCATGGCGCGGCCCCTACTCCCCATTGGAGCAGCCAATACCCCACATAGAGCAGACTTTCCAGCCAGCTTACATCACATATGGTACAGACGAGGAGGAAGCGCTAGCGGCAATGAGAGATCTATTTCTGGATGATGAGGATATGGACTGCTGTGTCATTCTCGAGGAGGAGGAGGGAGGAAGGCCCTTCTATACAAGTCGTGAGCAAGGGATCATATCTCAACAATTGGTCCGTCAAGACAACCAAAGCCTGTCGAGCCTCGGGGTAGCAAGGCTAACGAAACAAGCATTATTTACAGTTTTATTTATTTAAAGAATTTTCTTCCTTTTCGCATTTTTAATTTCTGCAAGAAAGAGCTCCCATGTTCAAACAATTATTTAATTTATCAAAGCATTTCCAGCTTCTTTATAAATCTTATATTTACTTGCTACTGTATTCCTCCCCATTACTTTATTTACACAACATTAATATTACTATTCTTGATTAACCGACGACTGTGACATGCAACAAGGCAACACAACAAACGGATTCCGAGTCAGACGAGGATGATATACCTGAGGATATTATTAAAGAGGTCAAGAACTTTGAGAATATACCTAAGTCTAACTTGGACGAGACTGAGGTCGTCAACCTGGGAAACGCAGAGAACGTCAAAGAAACACACATCAGCATTCATCTGTCGCCGTCAGAAAAAGAGGAATATACGGAATTCTTAAGAGAATATGAGGACATAGTCGCCTGGTCATATGTTGACATGATTGGCCTCAGTAAATCTATTGTGGCCCACAAGTTGCCAACCAATCCAACATGCCCACCGGTAAAGCAAAAGCTCAGGAAATTCAAGCCAGACATGAGCTTGAAAATCAAAGAAGAGGTCACCAAGCAGATCAGCGTCGGGGTTCTCCGGGTGGTCGAATATCCTACATGGTTAGCCAACATTATTCTTGTACCAAAGAAAGATGGGAAGGTCAGAGTCTGCGTCGACTACCGGGATCTCAATCGGGCAAGTCCGAAAGACGACTTCCCCCTGCCAAACATACACATCTTAATTGACAATTGTGCGAAGCACGAGCTGCAGTACTTTGTAGATTGTTTTGCTGGTTACCGTCAGATTTGGATGGACGAAGAAGATGCTGAGAAAACGGCCTTCATTATGCCGTGGGGAGTGTATTGCTATAAGATGATGTCATTCAGTCTGAAGAATGCAGGGTCCACTTACATGAGAGCCATGACTACTATATTCCATGAGATGATTCACAAGGAGATCGAGGTATATGTGGACGACGTCATCATCAAATCAAAGAAAGTTGCTGATCACATGGAAGATTTGAGAAAGTTCTTCAACAGGCTAAGGAAATACAATCTGAAAACCTCGCAAAGTGTGCATTCAGGGTTCCTGCTGGCAAGCTGCTAGGATTCATTGTCAGTCATCGAGGAATAGATCTAGATCCATCAAAGGTCAAGGCCATCCAAGAATTGCCGCCACCAAGGAACAAGAAGGATGTTATGAGCTTTCTGGGAAGGCTCAATCATATCAGCCGGTTCATAGCCCAGTCCACTGTCATTTGTGAACCGATTTTCAAGATGCTAAGAAAGGATGCTACCACCAAATAGACTGAGGACTGTCAAAAGGCCTTCGACAGAATCAAAGAGTACCTCTCAACACCACCAGTCTTGGTACCTCCATAGCCGGGTAGACCTCTATTACTCTACCTTGATGTGTTAGATGGAGCTTTCGATTGCGTTCTCGGGCAACATGACAAAACAGGGAGGAGAGAGCAAGCAATTTACTACCTCAGCAAGAAGTTTACTCCGTATGAGGCCCGGTATTCTCTATTAGAGCGCACCTGTTGTGTTTTGACTTGGGTCGCACAGAAGCTGAAGCATTATTTCTGTGCCTACACAACGTACCTCATATCGAGGATGGATCCGCTAAAGTACATCTTTCAGAAGCCCATGCCCACTGGCAAGCTAGCTAAATGGCAGATCCTGTTAAGTGAGTTCGACATCATTTACGTAACTCAGAAGGCGGTCAAGGGACAAGCATTAGCCGATCATCTTGCTGAAAATTCTGTGGACGGAGAATACGAACCATAGAAAACGTATTTCCCCGATGAATAGGTATCATTCGTAGGGGAAGACATTGCCGAATCCTACGACGGTTGGAGGATGTTCATTGATGGAGCAGCAAACTTCAAAGGGGATGTATTGGAGCAGTTCCGATATCAGAAACCGGTCAACATTATCCGGTATCCGTAAAACTCAGATTTCCCTGCACCAACAACATGGCTGAATATGAGGCCTGCATCCTGGGGCTCAACTTGGCCATCGACATGAATGTTCAGGAATTATTAGTGATTGGTGACTCAGACTTATTGATACGCCAAGTCCAAGAAGAATGGGCGACCAAGATTCCAAGATACTGCCATACCTACATCGTGTGCAGAAATTGAGAAAGAGGTTCACAAAGATTGAATTCTAGCACGTTCCCATAATCCAGGATGAGTTCGCCGATGCATTGACTACCTTGTCATCCATGATCCAGCATCCAGACAAGAACTTCATTGATCCCATCCTAGTGAGGATCCACAATCAGCCGGCTTACTGCACCCATGTTGAAGAGGAAGCGGACGGAAAACCTTGGTTTCATGATATCAAGGAGTACTTGGCAAAGGGAGAGTATCTAGAGCTTGCAAACGCTACTCAGAAGCGCACTCTTCAAAGGTTATCAAATAATTTCTTTCATAACGGAGGAATCTTGGACAGGAGGACTCCCGATCTGGGTTTTGCTAGGATGTGCCGAAGCAAAGGAAGCAACAAATTTGTTGGAGGAAATACATGCTGGTACATGCAGTCCTCATATGAACAGGTTTGTTATAGCAAAGAAGATACTTCGGGCTGGTTATTTCTGGATTACCATGGAAACAAATTGCATCCAGTATGTACGAAAATGCCACCGATGTCAGATACATGGGGATATGATAAAGGTACCTCCCGGTGAGCTTAATGCAACAAGTTCACCATGGACGTTCGCCGCTTGGGGCATAGATGTTATTGGACCAATCGATCCTGCAGCCTCCAATGGACACAGGTTCGTTCTGGTTGCCATTGACTATTTCACCAAATGGGTCGAAGCAGCATCTTACAAAGCAGTTACTAAGAAGGTCGTGGCCGACTTCGTCCGCGACCGCATTGTTTGTCGGTTCGGAGTTCCAGAGTCGATCATCACCGACAATGGTTCCAACCTAAACAGTGATTTGATGAAAGCAATGTGTGAAACCTTCAAGATCAAACACAAGAATTCTACAACATAATGACCTCAAATGAATGGAGCCGTTGAGGCTGCCAACAAGAACATCAAGAAGATACTAAGAAAGATGATAAAAAAGCACAAGCAGTGGCATGAGAAGCTGTCATTCTCCCTACTGGGATACCGCACCACGGTTTACACATCAACTGGGGCAACTCCTTATATGTTGGTATACGGAACAGAGGTTGTTATTCCCGCCGAGGTTGAGATCCATCTCTGAGAATCATACAAGAAGCTAAGCCCAGCAACACGGAATGGGTAAGAAGCCGCTATGAGCAATTGGCCTCATAGACGGAAAAAGAATGAACGTGGTTTATCATGGTCAGCTATATCAGAACAGAATGACCAGAGCCTTCAACAAGAAATTCAAACCAAGACGATTCACATCGGGGAAGCTGGTGTTAAAGAAAATCTTTCCTCATCAAGACGAAGCAAAAGGGAAATTTTCTCCCAATTGGCAGGGCCCGTACATGGTCCACCGAGTGCTGACTGGAGGAGCACTCATACTTGCAGAAATGGATGGAGAAGTTTGGCCTAAACCAATCAACTTAGATGCAGTCAAACGCAACTATGTGTAACTCTTTATGCTTTTCTCAATGTTGTAAATTGAACTACGCCTGACCTGATTCCCGTTTAAGAGGGGATACGTAGGCAGTCCTATGGGTTCGGTCACATTTTAATAAAAAATTCATATTTCCCACGAATGGAAATTGGGGCAGAGTTTTGAGGAGGGACCTCAAAATTCCGAAGCAACTTCAGTCGGTCGCCGCACAAGCAGCAGCCAGACGCATTCACTTATCAAACTGGGCCAGAATTTTGAGGAGGACCCTCAAAATTTCGTTGCAAGAGAGGCTGCAATGTCTTGAACCGCGTCGTGGTCGTCGGTTCATCCTAAGAAATTTGTTTTAAATTGTATGTTATATTTTATAAAACCATGCATATTTACTTCCCAAAACAGCTTGTTTAGCAACGCTACCCCCATGGTACAACAAAGTTATCATTATCAAGCAGATAGGCCGATCCGAGCCAGCGGGGATACGAACTAACCCTCCCCTTTACAAAACTCACGATTTCTCTTTGGATGCAGGCACAAATACGGCGAAAGTCCAAAACATCTTATTATCCCCGCAAGATGCATAGTTCTCAAGGATACGCTCTCAAACTCGTCGCGCATGCCGACGCTTACTATTATCGCAAACAACGCTTCATTCACAACAATCATATTACCAAAATTAATCATCAGCTAAGAACTCTTACTGTCATTTTATTATTCTTGCATTGCATAAGGCTACTGTTCTGCCTTCCGAGGTTAAGCTCTACCTCCCCTGCATTCGCATCTATGCATAAGGCTACTGTTCTGACTTCCGAGACTAAACACTATCTCCCTGCATTTTCTCGCATTGCATAAGGCTACTATTCTGCCTTCCGAGGTTAAGCTCTACCTCCATCTGCATTCGCATCTTTGCATAAGGCTATTATTCTGCCTTCCGAGGTTAGGCTCTACCTCCATCTGCATTCGCATCACTACATAAGGCTACCATTCTGCCTTCCGAGTTTCTACGCTACCTCTCCTGCACTTTATTCTTGCATTGCATAAGGCTACAATTCTGCCTTCCGAGGTTAAGTGCTACCTTTCCTGCATTTATTTCCTACATTGGATAAGGGTATCATTCTGCCTTCCAAGGTTCCACGCTACCAATCTCCGCATTTTACTTCATTATGCAAAGCTCCTTTCTACCTTTTCAAAGCAATCACCTCTCGTTACGTTATTTATTTACGCTTTCTTTCGGGCTAAGCTCTGCCCCTCTTTCCTTTCGCAAATCGCAATACTAAGCTCTATCTTGTCAACATCATACTACTGCATTCTTCATGGGCTGAAATATCGCCAGCTTGTCCAAAGGCGTCATCGTTCATAGGCACCATCTTCATGGCCTGAGAACATCATTTCATGGCCTAAGGATCTTTTTTATTCAACCTGCATATCATTATTAAAGGCACCATGGTTCTGAGGCCCCATCATCATGGCCCGAGAACATCATTTCATAGCCTGCGAATCACGCACCAAGCAATTCATGGCCCAGGACATCATGGTCTAAGGACATCATCCTAAATTGTCCAAAGACGACATTCATAGTCCAACAGGAACTTGCATCATATTTATATTATGCACGATATATGCTTGTTATTTACATGCAGGTAATCCAGCCGGAACAGCCAACCAGGCAGGAGCGGACCGCTCCAGTTCTCCAAAACAACCCCGTAAGACCTTCCAATTTTGCCTTACCTTGCACCTTGCGTCCGTTCTTGTGAAATATCACCGGTATATTTTGCTGATGATTCCGGAACTACGTACGTCCTGATTCCTGTAAAACCAGGGATATGTAGGCAACTCAGAAACCATGGTGCGGCCTAAATCTCTCGTCCAATTTCCACTCGGTCAAATATTGGCCATCATATCTTTACCCGACAACTCTTTCATCATTCCCGGGTAAAGAGGAGCAACTGTTGATACCCAATTTTTTCTCAAATTATTTGGAAATTTGCATATAAGCTTTCTAAATTACTCTTCATAATAATGAGTATTTTTCCCTATTTTTCATATTTTTATTAAGTTATTTTCCTGTTTCTTTTAAATATTTCATAATTAAATAATTCATAAGTTATGCTCTAAATAATTTCAAAATATTTCCTAGCTCAGCATGTTATTTATAATCATTTTCTATCTATTAAAATCCAATTACTTCACGAATTAGTCAATTAGGTCTTATTTAATTTTAGTTACAACAATTTTGCAATTATGGCCCAATTAGACATTTGGTATTATTTTAATTCGGAACTTATGCATTTCTTACACTCAATATCAGTTATTACTGCAATTTTACCTATTTAAAATTAACTTTATCTTTTCATAATTATTAGATATTTTAATTAATTACTTATTATTATTGGGTATTTAACATCTAGCCTATTTTTATTTAAATATTAGCCACATTTTAAACCCAATTACCCAACCCATCAGATCCTAAAATGACCTAGCCCAATCTTAAAATCTACCCGGCCCAAATCCCACTCAATCTGAGCCGTTGATCACGTGAGATCAACGGCCCAGATATGTTCTTTCCATAATTAATCCTATGACCTACCCCCCCCCCCCCCACCCCCCTTTTTTTCACCCACCCTTTTCCTCTCTTCCTCTCTCTTTTACAAAACCAACTTGTTGTAA
>ML277499.1:32299-57850 GCA_005239495.1 Nicotiana undulata
GTTCCATCCACCCTCTCCGGTTGGTTTCTCACCGAAAACCTTGGGTCTTCATTATCTCATGGTCATCCACACCCCTTGTACCGGTCCAGTGATACTTTAGGACTCTCAGGCGAACCGAGAGCGGTCCAACTCTCCCATGGTCCCGTGCAACCTTTCCGGCCTCCCTGGCCGTCTGAGTAATGGTCTACAACCGTTCCGGCTTAAGACGGTGCCATCTCTGAGGTTCTTCTTCTTCTCTGTGTTCCACGAAACCCTAACCCCTTGTATTTCAATTTCTTTTAAGATCTACACTAGATCCACAATGATATGAAGCTTTTCTACGTTTTTCTCTGAAAGAACCCATCTTTAAACGATTTTAAATTTCAAAGTTAGGGTTTCTTAACCCCTTTTCAAAAGCGATTTTTATTTCCAGTTTTAGTGATTTCTACTGTATTTTCAACTATTCTCTTATGTTTCCTTGCTGTCTGAGTTATTATGCTAAGAACCCTAATTCTTTTAGCCCGTTGCTTGTGTATGCTTGTTTTCTTGTGAAGCTGTTCATGTATTCTCTGGCTCTCGTGTTAGGGGACTTGATCCTATACTGTTTTGTGATTCCTTGCTTAGGGTTTCCTAATTTTGTGCTATTTTATTGATTATCAAGTCTGATATTGGTTAATGACTGTTTGCCTGATACTCACTACTGACTCTGTGTATCTCTTTGCATAGCTGTGATATTTTCCTCGAACCTGTGACGTTGTATGTTCTGTACTAATTTTTAAAATGTTTCCTTACTTATGTGATCTTTTCCTTGATTTCCTCGGTCCCAGCCTCGCAAGTGTGAAAACCCAAGGGTCCCCCTTCTTCTGCAGGTGCAAAACTTCTTCCGCATGAGTGGGTCCGCTGGTGCGGAAACCCCTCAGCAGGTGAGACCCCAGCCCCCTTGCCAAATTTCTGCAGGTGCGAGCCCAGGCCGCAGGCGCAGGATCGCAGGTGCGGTCCAAGAGCCACAGGTGCGAAAATCGCTGTAGCCAGCAGTATATAAGTGCCAAATTCGGGTTCTTCTTCATTTTTCACACAAAAACTCCATTAAAAGGCTTAGGAGCTTGGGAAAACCTGTTCGCGACCAGTTCCAGTAAAGGTAAGTAACTCCACTCCATTTTTTCTAGTTTAATTCATGAATTGCCAAGGGAATTATCTACAAATCATAGGAAAATTCGGGTTTAGGGTAGTAAATTGGGAATTTTGAGAATTTGGTGAACTATTCAATTCTTGTTATGAATGCAAGTGTAAATCACATAATCATGATCCTTAGGCTTCGGGTAAGTGATTCCTTCGAGAATTTTTGAAATCCGAGCGCGTGGACCCGGGGTTGAAATTCCAAAATCCTTCAAGAATGCCTAATTTTGGGTTTATTGGTTGATTCTTCTTCTTTGGAACTTAAATTGGATCAATTCCGCTATGTTTGGCTAGTTGTGAGCCGTCGAGGGTAGACTTCGGAGATTGCGGGCACATCCTTGATTCGAGGAGTGGTTTCGTCACGAGGTGAGTGTCCTTTCCAACCTCGTAAGGGGGAAACATCCCCATAGGTTTGTTATTTGTTGTGTGTACATGTTGTGGGGGGCTATGTACGTTCCAAGTGACGAGAGTCCGTACGTGGAAACTATATTGTTATGTCTGGTAGCTTTAGGATTCACGAGCATGCCTCTATGATCCTTATTCGAACCTTGTATGTATTGTAAGTCGTGATTGTTGTTGAGATGACATGGAAAGGTGAGATATTATGATTTTAATTCCAGTTGGCTACAGTGGTACTGGCACGGTCCTGTCGGGTTCACTGTTGAGTCGGTACTCATATAAACCTATATATACATATATAAATATGGCTTTATCATTATCGAGTCAGCACACGAGTCGCAGGTAAGATTCACGATCGTGGGGAGATTTGCATTATCGAGTTGCAGGTAAGATTCACGATCATAGGGAGCTTTGCATTATCGAGTCAGCACACGAGTTGCAGGTAAGATTCGCGATCGTGGGGAGCTTTGCATTATCGAGTAAGCACAGGAGTCGCAGGTAAGATTCGCGACCGTGGGGAGGTTTGCATTATCGAGTCAGCACACGAGTCGCAGGTAAGATTCGCGACCGCGGGGAGCTTTGCATTATCGAGTCAGCACACGATTCACAGGTATAATTCGCAATCGTGGGGAGCTTTGCATTATCGAGTCAGCACATGAGTCGCAGGTATGATTCGCGATCGTGGGTAGCTTATGACCTCAGTCCTTATGACCACCCTTATGACTCCGGCCGACTGTCTTGCTCTGGTATTGTATTATCACTTGAGTCTGAGTCGCACATAGTGGGATTGAAAAGTATTGTGTAAATGGAGGTTTGGCACTTGCATGTCATTTTTTGCTGTTACTTGGATTACATTATTTGTTTATGTACTTGTTGATTTCTGCTTCACATGCCTACTATTTTATCCACGATCTCTTTTTATATTATATTGCTGGACCTTAGTGAGTATGTAGTCGACCTCTCGTCACTACTCTTTCGAGTTTAGATGGGCTACTAACTGGGTACATATTTATTTATGTACTCATGCTGCACTTCTTCTTCTTTTGTACTTGATTGTACAGGTCCGGAGGCTGGTACATATGATTATCAGGCCAGTGCTAGATACTGATTTGTGTGATTAGACTTCACGGTGAGCTGCTCCTCCTGGCGGCCTCCTAGCAGCACCCTGAAGTTCCTGTGTTATTTTCCCCGTCTATTTCATCCAGACTGTGGATTTGTATATATATGTATGTTGTATATTCCGCTAGTCGCCCGTGACACTCGTGACACTAGTTCCTGGCACACACGCACTGTATATCTTGGGTTTTGGGCTGTAAATCCGTGCATATGTTTTATTTTGGCCATATACGGTTAAGATTTTATTGTCATGTTGAGCTATTATCATGTTTAATTTTTTAAAACTGGTAAATATTGACTTGTTTGATCCCATGGGAAGGGTAACCCCTAGTGTAATTCATATTGGCTGGCCTAACCTCGCTGTTGGGCGCCATCACGACCTAAATTAGGATTTGGGTCGTGACAATGTGGTATCAGAGCCTTAGGTTCACGTAGTCTCACGAGTCACGGGCATACCCAGTAGAGTCTTACGAATCGGTATGGAGACGTCTGTACTTATCTTAAGGAGGCTATAGGGTGTTAAGAAACTCCTCTTTGTTCATATCCTATCGTGCAACCGATGATATACTCAAATTTGATCTTCTACTCTCTCACAGATAGTGAGGACGCATACTTCTCATGTTCCTGACCCGGGAGAGGCTGCTACCCCCGCCGCTTGAGGTCGTGGTAGGGGCAGGGGTAGGGAACCTGCCCGAGGCAGGGGACGAGGGCATCCTAGAGCTGTACCAGTGGAACCACTTGAGGATCCTATTATCGAGGAGCGGGATGAGTTGCCTCCCGATGCTCCTGCTCCAGCGGACTTTATGATGGCGCCAGGCTTCCAGGAGATCATGGAGCATGTTGAGATCATGGACACGATGTCCCAGGCAGGCGTACTGCCAGCAGATCCTGCCACTCCCCAGGTGGGAAGGGGAGTTCAGACCCCTACCGCTCAGGCCACCGGACAGGAAGCAACACATCATACTCTGGGTACACCACCCGTGGGTGGAGTTTAGCCTATAGTAGCACTGCCAGATCCCAGGCCAGTTGCAGAGGGCGAGCAACAGAAGATGCTAGATAGATGGACCCGGCTTCGCCCTCTAGTCTTCGGGGGTGAGCGGGGCGAGGATTCCCAGGATTTCATTGACAGGTACAGGGACAGACTACAGAATATGAGGATATTGGAGTCGCATGCGGTGGACTTCACTACATTTCAGCTTGAGGGTCGAGCTCGCCGCTGGTGGCAGTCATATGTTTTTAGCAGACCAACGGATCCTCTCCTGTCACGTGGAGTCAGTTTACTCAGCTATTTCTAGATAGATACATTCCGCCCTCGGAGAGGGAGGAGCTTCGGGGTCAGTTTGAGCAGTTAGAGTAGGGGCAAATGTCCGTGACTGATTATGAGGCGAGGTTTTCATAGTTATCCCGCCATGCTCTCATGATATTGCCCACTGATGTCGAGAGGGTGCGGCGGTTAGTGGCAGGCTTACATCCAGGTATCAGGACCTCTATGGCCAGAGAGGTAGATATGGGTACCCCGTATTAGCTTGTAGTCGAGATAGCTCAACGGATTGAGGGATACCGACTGAGGAGAAGGGAGCAGGGTCTGTAGGGTCAGCAGAGTCAGCAGGACAAGAGGGCCAGATTCTCAGGTGATTTCAGGGGCACTCTAGCTAGGGGCAGGGGTCAATTCGGAGGCGGTCAGTTTACTAGGCTTCCATATACAGCACCTCCACTACCTCCCAGGGTTGTTCCAGCGAGGCCTCAGTTCAGCGCCATGCCAGAGCGCTCCTACCGTCCTCCAGCCATCCATAGTCCATCCAAGGGTTACCCCAGCCGTCAGAGATCCTCCGGTTCCTATTTCAGTGCTGTGTCAGATGATTCTCATCGCACTCCGGCCATTCGGGACTCTTACTCCATAGGACAGTAGGATATGTCACATTTGGGGTGCTACGTGTGTGGGGACTTAGGCCACGTGAGGAGGGATTTCCCACACTATCGGGGCAAGGCCGTGCAGTAGAGTCACCAGCCTATGATTTTAGCACCAGCGGTTCGACCACCCAGGGGTGGGGGTCAGGTTGGCAGGGGGCGTCTTAGAGGGGGAGGCCAGTCAGGAGGGGGTCAGTTAGCTCCAGCTCGTTCCGGGGGTGCTCAGTCTTCAGGTGCTACAGCCAGATTCTATGCTACTCCGGCCAGAGCAGACGCAGTGGCCTCAGACGCTATGATTACAGGTATTATTTCAGTCTGTGGTAGGGAGGCCTCGATGTTATTTGATTCAGGGTCTACATACTCATATGTTTCCGCATTATTTGCTCATTTTCTGGATGTTCCTCGTGAGTCCTTGGGTTCTCCTTTGTATGTGTCCACTCCTGTGGGCGATTCTATGGTAGTAGACCGGGTCTAACGATCTTGTGTGATTATGTTTTGTGGGCTTGAGACCAGAGCCGACCTGTTACTGCTCGATATGGTTGATTTCGAGGTTATTTTGGGCATGGATTGGCTATCTCCTTATCATGTTGTGTTGGATTGCCATGCCAAGACAGTTACATTAGCCATCCTGAGTCGCCGAGGTTAGAATAGAGGGGTTCTTCAGTTAGTGCATTCAGTCGGGTCATTTCCTATATGAAAGCTCGGCACATGGTCGAGAAGGGTTGCTTAGCTTACCTTGCTTTTTGTGCGGGACACCACCGCCGAGTCTCCTACTATTGATTTAGTGCCTGTTGTTCGAGAGTTCCCAGATGTATTTCATTCAGATCTTCCAAGCATGCCTCCAGATCAAGATATAGACTTCTGTGGTTATTGGGCTCCAGATACTTAGCCTATTTACATTCCCCCTTATCGTATGGTTCCTAAGGAGCTGAAAGAGTTGAAGGAGCAGCTTGAGGATTTGTTGACCAAGGGGTTCATCAGGCCGAGTGTGTCACTGTGGGGTGCTCCAGTCTTATTTGTGAAGAAGAAGGATGGGTCTATGCGGATGTGCATTGACTATCGTCAGTTGAATAAGGTGACCATCAAGAACAAGTATCCTCTACCGCGCATTGATGATTTGTTTGACCAGTTGCAGGGTGCTCGGGCATTCTCTAAGATTGATCTGAGATCGGGTTATCACCAGTTGAAGATTCGGGCTTCTGATGTTTCGAAGAATGCACTTTGCACCAGATATGGCCATTATGAGTTTCTAGTGATGTCCTTCGGCTTGACTAATGCCCCAGCAGCATTTATGGATTTGATGAATAGGGTGTTCAGGCCGTTTATCCACTCCTTCATTATTGTTTTCATTGATGATATATTGATCTACTCACGGAGCCGTGGTGAGCACGAGGAGCATTTGAGAGTTGTGCTTCAGACCTTGCGAGAGCAGAAGCTATATGCTAAGTTCTCCAAGTGCAAGTTCTGGTTAGAGTATGTGGCATTCTTGGGGCATGTAGTATCCGGAGAGGGTATCAAGGTTGATCCGCAGAAGATTAAGGCCGTTCAGAGTTGGCCGCGTCCTACTTCAGCTTCATAGATCAAGAGTTTTTTGGGTCTAGCAGGCTATTATCGACGGTTTGTGGAGGGATTCTCTTCTATTGCAGCTCCATTGACTAGATTGACTCAGAAAAATTCCCCTTTTCGATGGTCCGACAAGTGTGAGGTGAGCTTTTAGAAGCTCAAGTCAGCATTGACCTCAGCACCAGTTCTATCGTTACCTTCTGAGTCTGGGATGTATACTGTATATTGCGACGCTTCACGCGTCAGGTTGGGATGTGTGTTGATGCAGGGTGGCAGGGTTATTGCTTATGCTTCGCGCCAGCTGAAGGTTCATGAAAAGAATTATCCTGTGCATGACTTAGAGTTTGCAGCGATTGTTCATGCTTTGAAGATTTGGCGGCACTATTTGTATTGTGTGTCATGTGAGGTCTACACCGACCACCGCAGTTTTCAGCATTTGTTTAAGCAGAGGGACCTTAATCCGAGGCATCGAAGATGGCTTGAGTTGTTAAAAGACTATGATCTCACTATTTTGTATCACCCGGGCAAGGCGAATGTAGTAACAGATGCTTTGAGCAGGAGGGCAGCGAGTATGGGTAGCTTGGCCTACATTGCAGCTGAGGAGAGACCTTTAGCCTTGGACATTCAGTCCTTGGCCAATCGCCTTGTGAGATTGGACCTTTCTGAGCCTCGTCGAATTTTGGCTCACGTAGTTGCTCAGTCTTCATTGTTGGGGAAGATTAAGGCTCGACAGATTGATGATCCATGTCTTGCAGATCTTTGGGATACGGTGGTCCAGGGTAGGACCAAAGAGGTTACCTTGGGCGAGGATGGTGTTCTGAGACTCGAAGGCCGATTGTGTGTTCCTGATACTGATGGCCTGAGGGAGAGGATTCTAGCAGAGGCGCACAATTCTCGGTATTCTGTTCATCCAGGAGCAACAAAGATGTATCGTAATTTGAAGCAGCATTACTGGTTGAGGCGGATGAAGAAGGATATAGTGCAGTATGTGGCTAGGTGTCTCAATTGTCAGCAAGTCAAGTACGAGCACCAGAGACCAGGAGGCTTATTTCAGTAGATGCCCATTCCTGAGTGGAAATGGGAGCGCATCACTATGGACTTCGTGGTTGGGTTGCCTCGGACTTTGCGGAAGGTTGACGTTGTTTGGGTCATTGTGGATAGATTGACCAAATCAACGCATTTCATTCCTGTGGCTACCACTTACACTACAGAGAGGCTGGCACAGATTTATATTCGAGAAATAGTCCGGTTGCATGGTGTGCCGGTGTCTATTATATCAGATCGAGGTCCTCAGTTCACTTCACACTTCTGGAGGGCTTTGCACAGCGAGTTGGGAACTCAGATAGACCTCAGTTCAGCATTTCACCCTCAGACTGATGGCCAGTCAGAGCGTACAGTTCAGATTTTGGAGGATATGCTCAAGCTTATGTGATTTATTTTGGTGGTCAGTGGGACCAATTCTTGCCTTTGGCGGAGTTTTCATACAATAATAGTTATCAGTACAGCATAGAGATGGCTCCATTCGATGCTTTATATGGTCGACAATGTTTTTCTCCTATTGGGTGGTTTGAGCCTGGCAAGGCCAAGTTATATGGCACAGATTTGGTGAGAGATGCTTTGGATAGGGTGAAGATCTCAGGAGAGACTCCGCACAGCTCAGTCCAGACAGAAGAGTTACGCAGATCAGCGAGCGCGTGATGTAGCATTTATGGAGGGAGATAAGGTTATACTGAAGGTTTCGCCAATGAAGGGTATCATGAGATTCGGGAAGAAGGGCAAGCTGAGCCCCAAGTTTATAGGTCCATTCGAGGTGTTGAGGTGAGTCAGAGAGGTCGCTTATGAGCTTGCTTTACCTCCATCCTTAACAGGAGTTCACCCGGTTTTCCACGTATCCATGCTTCAGAGGTATCACGCCGACTTCTCCCACGTAGTTGATTACATCACGATTTAGTTAGATGAGAAGTTGGGCAACGAGGAGGAGCCAGTAGCTATTATTGATAGACAGGACCGCCAGTTGAGGTCCAAGTCAATTTCTGCAGTTAAGGTTCAGTGGAGGGGCCAACCAGTTGAGGAGCGACTTGGGAGTCCGAGGAGGACATGCGGAGCAGATATCCACAGCTATTCAGCACTCCAGGTACGATTCTAAACCCGTTAGAGGACGAACGATTGTATAAGAAGGGGAGAATGTAACGACTCGACCGATCGTTTTGCGTATTAGGATCCCGTTCCCTTAAATAAAACCTTCAATAGCGTCTATTCGTGCTTTATGACTCGCGGGGACGGGTGGTTCAGGATTCGGGAATGGTTTGAATGATTTAGGAACACCTGGTTCTCTAAGGTTGGCCTATTTAGCCAAGTTTGACTTCGGTCAACATTTTGAGCAAACGACCTCGGAATCGAGTTCTGACAGCTCCAGTAGCTCCGAATGATGATTTCGGACTTGGGCGTATGTTCGGCTCGGGTTTTCAATGACCCATGAGCATTTCGGCGCCCCAAATGGAAATCAGGATTTCCTTATGTTTGAAATTTGGTTTGGGGCGTAATTTTATGCTATCGGGGACTGAACGGAATTCCGGGACAGAGAATAGCTCCTATATGTCATTTATGACTTGTCTGCAAAATTTGAAGTCATTTCGAGTTGTATAGGTCGGTTCAGCGCATCATTTTAGAAATCAAGAATTTTAAAGTTTTAAGTTATGAATTCAGGGGTTTTGGGGTGTGATTTTGAGTTTTAGCATTGTTTTGAGTGTTCCAAGGGCTCGAGCAAGTCCATTTTATGATTTAGGACTTGTTGGTATATTTGGACGGGGGCTCGATTCGGCCCATGTCCTCCCGGACACCACAAGAGGCCAAAAACCAGCTAAAACAATTGTTGGTGCAGCTGTAGCTGGTGTGACCGCAGGTGCGGTTGCCCAGCCGCATGTGCGGGACTGCTCCTGCGGTCCCAGCCTCGCAGGTGGGAAAACCTAGGTGTCCCCCTTCTTCCACAGCAGCGGGTTCACTGGTGCAAAAACCCCTCCGCAGGTGCGACCCCAGCCCCCATGCCCAATTTCCGCAGGTGCGAGCCCCAGGCCGCAGGCGCGGGACCGCAGGTGTGGTCCAAGGGCCGCAGGTGCGGAAATTGCTATAGCCAGCAGTATTTAAGTGCCAAATTCGGGTTCTTCTTCATTTTTCACATTCAAAAACTCCATTAAAGGGCTTAGGAGCTTGGGAAAACCTGTCCGCGACCAGTTCCAGTAGAGGTAAGTAACTCCACTTCATTTTTTCTAGTTTAATTCACGAATTGCCAAGGGAATTAACTACAAATCATAGGAAAATTCGACTTTAGGGTAGTAAATTGGGAATTTTGAGAGTTTGGTGAACTATTCAATTCTTGTTATGAATTCAAGTGTAAATCATATAATCATGATCCTTAGGTTTCGGGTAAGTGATTCCTTCGAGAATTTTCGAAATCCGAGTGCGTGGGCTCGAGGTTGAAATTCCAAAATCCTTCTAGAATGCCTAATTTTGGGTTATTGGTTGATTCTTCTTCTTTGGAACTTAAATTGATTCCATTCCGCTATATTTGGCTAGTTGTGAGACGTCGAGGGTAGACTTCGGAGATTGCGGGCGCATCCTTGATTCGAGGAGTGATTTCGTCACGAGGTGAGTCTCCTTTCCAACCTCGTAAGGGGGAAACATCCCCATAGGTTCCTTATTTGTTGTGTGTACATGTTATGGGGGGCCGCGTATGTACCAAGTGATGAGAGTCTGTACGTGGCAACTATATTGTTATGTCGGGTAGCTTTAGGATTCACGAGCATGCCTCTATGTGCCTTATTTGAACCTTGTATGTATTGTAAGTCGTGATTGTTGTTGAGATGACATGGAAAGGTGAGATATTATGATTTTAATTCCAGTTGGCTACAGTTGTATTGGCACGGTCCTGTCGGGTTCAGTGTTGAGTCGGTACGCATTTAAACCTAGATATACATATATAAATATGCATTTATCATTATCGAGTCAGCACACGAGTCGAGGGTAAGATTCGTGATCGTGGGGAGCTTTGCATTATCGAGTCAGCACACGAGTCGTAGGTAAGATTCGCGATCGTGGGGAGCTTTGCATTATCGAATCAGCACACGAGTCGCAGGTAAGATTCACGATCGTGGGGAGCTTTGCATTATCGAGTCGGCACACGAGTCGCAGGTAAGATTCACGACCGTGGGGAGCTTTGCATTATCGAGTCGGCACACGAGTCATAGGTAAGATTGCGACCATGGGGAGCTTTGCATTATCGAGTCAGCACACGAGTCGCAGGTAAGATTCGTGATCGTGGGGAACTTTGCATTATCGAGTCAGCACACGAGTCACAGGTATAATTCGCGATCGTGGGTAGCTTATGACCTCAGTCTTTATGACCACCCGTATGACTCCGGCCGGTTGTCTTGCTCTGGTATTGTATTATCACTTGAGTTTGAGTCGCACATAGTGGGATATACATGTATTGTGTAAATGGAGGTTTGGCACTTGCAGGTCATTTTTAGTTGTTACTTGGATTACATTATTTTGTTATGTACTTGTTGATTTCTGCTTCACATGCCTACTGTTTTAGCCACATCTCTTTTTATATTATATTGTTGGACCTTAGTGAGTATCTAGTCGACCTCTCGTCACTACCCCTTCGAGTTTAGACGGGATACTAACTGGGTAAATATTTATTTATGTACTCATGCTGCACTTCTTCTTCTTCTGTACTTTATTGTACAGGTCCGGAGGCTGGTTTATATGATTATCAGGCCGGTGCTAGATACTAATTTGTGTGATTAGACTTCACGGTGAGCTGCTCTTCGTGGCGACCTCCTAGCAGTACCCTGAAGTTCATGTGTTATTTTCCTCGTCTATTTCATCCAGACTGTGGATTTGTATATATATGTATGTTGTATATTCCGCTAGTTGCCCGTGACACTCGTGACACTAGTTCCTGGCACACACGCAGTGTATATCTTGGGTTTTGGGTTGTAAATCCGTGCATATGTTTTATGATGTCCATATATTGTTAAGATTTTATTTTCATGTCGAGCTATTATCATGTTTAATTATTTAAAGCTGGTAAATATTGACTTGTTTGATCCCATGGGAAGGGTAACCCCTAGTGTAATTCATATTGGCTGGCCTAACCTCGCTGTTGGGCGCCATCGCGACCTAAATTAGGATTTGGGTCGTGACATCTCCGTGTCTGACCTATGCGATAGAAAAAGGGGGCGCGACAGCGGGCCCTACTACCATCCTCTCGATCCATCTTTAGCTTCAACTTCCGAGTCTTCGTAGCCTGGGCAAATCCCACCATCTTCCCATAATTCATGTCGGAATGCAGGACGGCTGTAGGAGCTTCATTGACAACCAAGGGACCAAGACCGAGCACAAATCGACGAACTCTAGCCTCAATAGTCGGCACCATGTGAACAACATACTTGGACAGGCGCACAAACTCCATATGATACTCCCACACACTCCTACTACCCTGTTTGAGGACCTCAAACTCTGAAGCACGGGCTACCCTAGTCTCGGCGGGCAAGAAATGGTCAATAAAAGCATTTGCGAACTCGTTCCACCTTGCCCGAGGGATTTCCTCCTCACGGGAATCCTCCCACATCTCGAACCAAGAATATGCCGCTCCCTTCAAACGATAGGAGGCCAACTCTACTCCCTCTGTCTCAGTAGCATGCATGACTCGGAGGGTCTTGTACATCTCATCGATGAAATCCTGAGGATCGGCCTCGGGGTCAGTACCTATGAACTCTTAAGGGGCTAGCTGAAGAAACCGGTTAACCCTGGAACCTGAGGAATCCTCTTGCCCGCTAAAGGATGTGGGGGCATCGTTTGATCTCTGGGATTGAGAGGCCACCAACTGCGTCAGCATCTGAATAGCTCCCCTAAGGTCTCCATTAGAAATACTGGGACCAAAAGCTGGGGCTGGAGGAGGATCAGGAAAAGCAGTGGGAGGGATTGTTGCAACCTCCGCTGGAGCAGGAATTGGAATTGTCTAGCCTGGAACGGAGGAGTCAGGCTGATTCATGGTCGGGGAATTATTCTCACCCGCATCATCAGAGCAGGAATTTATGGCCACTCCTGGGGTGGCATTGGCCTCTAGGCCGAGTCGAGCTTTCTTCCTGGGTGCCATTTACTGAAAGTTGAAACAATGCACGAGTTAGAGAAAAACAACCTCACTTCTCACTCCATCGCACGATATAGAATAACCATGAAGGGTATTTTTCCTAAATGTCCATGCAACCCCCTAATTATAGATGTGGTCGACAACACACCGATAAGAAGGGCTCTACTAGACACGGCTCTGAGACATCCTAGGACACTTTAAAACCTTTGGCTCTGATACCAAGTTTGACACGCCCCAAAACCGAAGGACGGGACCGGCGCCTAACCAAGTGAACCCGTTCCTACCTGACTCGTTTCTCCCCCGTAGTTATAGCATACATTATTTACATGGATTAGCTAGAAATGAATCGAAATCATACATTCATGATATTAACCCATTCTTTCTTACATATATCGATGCCAACATTTAGGTATCCCAAGACATACATACTAATTACAATATTAAAGAGATGGGATTATAATTAAGAGTTAACCCAACAACTACCCAAAATATACACAACCCACATAAATGTCTACGGAGCCTCTAAGAGTGCGGAGAAATATACATAGACCTGCGGGCGACAAGGCCCTGACTATACCTCAAAAAGGGATAACATGTACAAAAGAGATCA
Source organism: Nicotiana undulata (assembly GCA_005239495.1). Classification (NCBI taxonomy): domain Eukaryota; kingdom Viridiplantae; phylum Streptophyta; class Magnoliopsida; order Solanales; family Solanaceae; genus Nicotiana; species Nicotiana undulata. The sequence continues at coordinate 45,208 of ML277499.1, forward strand.
ACATATAACTACACACGGCCCCAAGAGGAAATGGGGCTCACCAGAACTGCTGAAGGGAGGAGAAGAAAGCACCCCTATCGACGATCGACGCTACCTACTATAGAACCACCTACATCCATTTAAAAGATGTAGAGCCCCCGGCAAAAGGGACGTTAGTACCATTGAATAGTACTAGTATGTATGAACAAACTCTACTCTAGATAGGATAAGCATTAAACATGCAATAGTACAAATAGAGACAACATATAACAATTCACCGAAGTAGGGGAAAACACAATTAAGAGTCACCATGTTTATTATCCCATTTTTCCATCTTTTGGTTAATAATATTTTAAGTTCAAGTGTTATTATTATTACTAAACAACCGTATCGTTGTCACACGGAGTCCGGTCTCAGCCTGACCGGCTAAGCCATCCTAGGTGAGGCACCAACAACATCATAACGCATATCATCACCATGGTATTTTCACACGGAGTCCGATCACGGTCCGACCGGCTGGGCCATCTCAACTTAAAATAGTGAGGCAATAATCAACATCATATCTCAATTTCACACCTCCATGTGTACGTCATGGAGTCTGATCCCGGCCCGATCGGCTAGGCCATCTCACCCTAGGACATCACCCATCATTTCTTTGATCTTTTAGTTCACTTTTATCATTTCCCACCTTTTGATTCACAACTCATATCATTTCACTCTTGTGATTCATATATCATATCATTTCAATCCCTTGATTCATATTTCATATCAATTCAATCTTTCACGTCTACCACAACCATCACATAAGAGCATTTGCACACATAGTAGAAGAAGGAGCATAATGATCACAAGTCATACCCTTAAATAGCATAATGATATGTGAGTAACATAAAATGGCATAGAAGCAAGAATTTTCCATCTTGACACGTAAGGCACATAAATTCCATAGAGAATCAAACAAGAGTATCATACCCGTAAAGTGAACACCAATAGGTTTATTCTATGAAGATTAGAGTTAGCCATACATACCTCGATTTGTGATTTTTCCTTAAATTTCTAGCCAATTCACTGGACCTTCTAGCACCTTCAATCTAGTTCACAATGTGGCATAATTGAACTTAGAATTAGGAATAATGATTATGTCTTGAACTCACTTGAGCATTCTATCAAACACTAGGTGTTCCTATAGATTAAATGGCCTCTTTTTGGTGAAAGATTACTCTAACCCATTTCCCTTTACTAGATTATGACTAGTTGGTTACATGCATGCAAAATTCCTACCCCCTTCTTCATGAACTCACCTAACCATGTTTCATTTTAACAAAAAACTAGAAATTAAGGTTGATGGGGGTAGAAGCTTACCTCTTGTAGTGAAGAAATGGTGTCCTACTCGATCAACTCAGGCCTGAGAAATGATGGAGGATTAAATTTGATGAAGTTGGGACTCTCTCTCACTAGAACCCACTCTCTCCTCTCTCTATTTTATCAGAATATAGTTAAAATTATGAGGGATGGGTGTTATATTAGGCTGGGGGTCAGGTTTATAAAAATTAAAAATTAGGATCCCCGATGCAGGTTTGCGATCCGAAATGCGATCGCATTTTGGTTATGCGATCCACAAACCTGCCGCATTATTTTCCTTCAACTGGGCCAAAAAGAAAAGGGAACTGCCCATGTATGCGGAAACTATGCGGTCCATATACCTGTTATGCGATCGTATAGTGCGCCGCATAACTCCCTCCGAAAAACCCAGGTGCAATTATGCAACAACTATGCGGCCCGCATACATGATATGCAATCGCATTTTGGGCCGCATATCCTCAAAATTGATAGCAAACTGTCAAACTACGCGACCACTATGCGGTCCGCATACTCGTTATGCAATTGCATAGGGGACCGCAGATCCGCACCAGCTTGCAAAATTCTATCCTCAAGTCCTGGGGTACTTTCCACTCAAAAATGATCCGAATTACGAATTCCTATGGTTATATCAACATTGGGATCTATCCAGGCATCGTTTTCAATTAAGAATTCTACGGGTCTTTACAAGTGGTGAACTGAAAGTCAACAAACAATGCATTATTTCCTTCGATGTTGGTAGGTATGTGGATGATGTTCTTTGTGATGTTGTCCCTATGCAAGCTTGTCACATCTTGTTAGGTCGTCCATGGCAATATGATAGGAATGTTTTTCATGATGGAAGAAAGAATAGATATTCTCTTGAGCTTAATGGCAAGAAGTATACTCTTGCACCTTTAAGTCCTTCTCAAGTATTTGAGGATCAAAAGAGATTTGAGGGAAGTAATGGGAAAACAAAGGGGAGGAAAACAAATGAGCATAAGGGAAAAGAAAATAATGAAGGCCAAGAGCTAGAAAAAAGAGAGATGGCCAAGAGAGAGATAGAGAGGGCAACAACTTGAGCAAAGTGGTAAAAAAGGGTTTGAGTGATAAAAAGGGAAGTTTTGGTGAGCGGAAAGAGGCAAAGGAAAAGAAAAAGGAGAGTTTGTACATAAAAGCCAAAGTGTGTTTGAACGCAAGAAAAGAGGGGTTGCTCATTATACTACTTACAAAGAAGTTTTGTTAATTCTGAGTTACTAACTTCTTATTTGCCAAGTAGTGTTTATACTCTTTTGCAGGATTTTGATGATATCTTCCCTGAGGATATCCCTTAAGGTCTACCACCTTTGCGTGGCATTGAGCACCAGATTGACTTTGTGCATGTAGAACAAATTCCAAATAGGCCTGCTTATATGAGTAATCCAGAAGAGACAAAAGATCTTCAAAGGCAAGTTGAGGAGTTGCTTGAGAAAGGTTCTGTGAGAGACAGCATGAGCCCTTGCTCTGTTCCCGTCTTGTTGGTACCCAAAAAGAATGGAACTTGGAGGATGTGCGTGGATTGTAGAGCAATCAACAAGATAATGGTAAAGTATACCATCATATCCCTCGTCTTGATGACATGTTGGATCAATTGCATGGATCCAAAATCTTTTCTAAAACTGATCTAAAAAGTGGTTACCATCATATTCGAATTAATCCTGGAGATGAATGGAAATCTGCTTTTAAGACCAAATATGGTTTATGAGTGGTTAGTTATGCCTTTTGTCTTGACTAATGCACCGACCACTTTCATGAGATTGATGAATCATGTTTTTAAGGATTTTCATGGGAAATTTGTGGTGGTTTATTTTGATGATATCTTGATTTATTCTAAAAATCTAGATGAGCATGTGGAACAATTAAAACTAGTTTTTGAAGTTCTTAGAAAGCAACACATGTTTGCTAATCTTAAAAAGTGTACTTTTTGTGTGGATCGTATGGTGTTCTTGGGTTTTGTGGTTAGTTATAAGGTAGTTGAGGTTGATGAAGAGAAAATCAATGCAATTAAAGCATTGCCAAACCTAACAGTGTAACTGAAGTTAGGAGTTTTTATGGGCTTGCATGTTTTTGTAGAAGATTTGTTACAGATTTTAGCACCATTGTTGCTCCTTTAACTGAAGTCATTAAGAAGGATAAGCTTCTTTCATGGGAAAAAGAACAAGATGATGCTTTTAACTTATTGAAATAAAAAATGTGTTCTGCTCCTCTTTTGCAATTACCTGATTTTTCTAAGTCTTTTGAGGTTGAATGTGATGCCTCTGGAAAAGGAATATGTGTTGTTTTGATGCAAGACTCGAAGCTCATTGCATACTTTAGTGAAAAGCTGAGTGGAGCTACATTAACTACTCAACTTATGACAAAGTGTTATCTAGGAGAGTTTGTGGTGAAGACTGATCATAACTTATGACAAAGAGTTATCCAAGAGAGTTTGTGGTGAAGACTGATCATGAATCCTTGAAATATTTGAAGAGCCAAGGTAATCTTAATTGTCACCATGCAAAATGGGTTGAATTCATTGAAACATTCTCATATGTGATTGCTACAAGCAAGGAAAAGAGAATGTGGTTGCTGATGCACTTTCAAGAAGGTATGTCTTGGTTTCTTCTCTTACTTCTAAATTGAAGGGTTTTGATCTAATCAAGGGATTTTATTCTAATGATTCTGATTTTGGCAAGGCTTTGTAGAATGTAAGTTGGGTCTTTATGAGAGGTTCAATCTTCAAGATGGGTTCCTTTTTAAGGAAAATGCTTTGTATTAAATATTTAAGTGTGTAGTATTTATTTTCGACACTTGAATCTTGTTTATGAAAATATTCATATTTAAAGTGTGGACTAAATGCCTTGTTGTGAGTATTGAATGATTTCTATGTATTTATGAAGTGAGTTATTGTTTATTTAATTATTCTTGTTCTTTAATGTTTCCAAAGGGATTATCTAACCCTAGGACTCGCCCAATAACTTTGAATTAATTTTGAAAAAGATAATTTGGGGTTGGGAAAGATTAATTAACAAGAACTTGAGGCTTTAACCCTCATTTTATAGATTCTACCTAGGAATAGGATTGAACTACTTGTAGATATATCCGTGTGTGCTTAATCTCCTAATTGGGTTAAGAATATTTCAATGAGGAAGTCTTGTTAGTCTTTGGAAAAAGCTAATTAAGAATTATTATCCGTGGCTAATTAACATAAACTCGCTCATAGTTGTAAAATCGTGAAACACATTGGATCGTTACTTGAGTATAATTCCCGAAGCATCCATACTTGTTGCCATTAATCATTTTACTTGCTTTTCAGGTTAGTTTATATTTTTGCATTTAGATATAAATATTTTCACAACAAAAATCTAAGTGTTTGGCACTGCGCGATAAGCGATAATTCTCTCCTAATTGCCTTCATATTGTTCTCTGTGGGATTCGACCACAACCTAGTTGGGTTATTATATTTGGCATTGACCGCTTACACTATTTAAGGTGTAATTTGAGCGTATAAAATTTTGGCGCCGTTGCCGGGGAACAATTTGCGTAATTTAGGTTGTTTGAGAAATAAGCATAAGTGCTTTGGTCCAAAATTGTGAATATTTGTGTAATTATTATTCTTGTTTGTATCTTGTTTATTTTCTTGATCTTTGATAAAAATAAAAAAATAAGAAAATATGGCATCATATAATGAAAATTGGTCGGATGGTAGTTGTTCATACTTTGATGACCCTTGTCCTTATTGTGGAGGACCAAGCTCGTGGAAAATTTGTTTAAATTCTCCCGGGGGTGGATTGTGCGCACAATCTCAAACCCATGAGTGGAGTATTTGTGATAGGTGTGGTTGCCAAAATGGTCATTGGTATGGCTATCTGTATTTGTCCGTCCCTTCCCCAAGCCCCCACTATGATGATTATACTCTTTGTGATGACAATTTTAGGGGTGAAGAAGTGGAGGAAATTGAGCATGGTTGAAATGGAGAGTTCAAGCTCATGTTGGAGTGCTTACTTGAAGAAGGAAACCAAGAGAAAAATGCCTTGGAGGAGCTTTTGGAGAATAACCTCCAAAATGATTTGGCACTTGAAAGGTGGCACTCACAAATGGATGAAATGATTGAAGCTTCAAGGGTTCAAAAAGCCTTGGAGGTGAGTGATAGACAAGAACCTTCCTCGGAGGTTGAAATTGAAAATTCTTCCTTGGCACTTGAACAAAACCAAGAAGAACTCTCAAATGCTCAAAATGAGAGGATAATGCTCATGTTGGAGGACATTCTTGAAAATGAGGAAAAGCTTAACTTTGCACTCGAGGAATTGAAACATGATGTGACTGAAAAGAGCATATCTGTCACGATCCCAAATCCTAACAGGCCGTGATGGCGCCTATCGTGGAACTAGGCTAGCCAACCATCACTTTACTACGCATTTGTTCAATTATAACAGTTCACAATTAAATAACAAGCATGCAACCATAGCATCAAGTAATATAGTTAAGTCTTAACGTCCCAATAACAGTCTAACAAACCTCCCAAGAACTGGAGTCAATAGTCATGAGCATCTAAGAATGAATAAGTCTAACTCTGCCAAAACTATAAAATATGTCTCTGAATCAAATGCCAAAAACATAATAAGGAAGGGAAGTGGAGAAGCTGTGGACGCTTGACAGCTACCTCGAAATCCCGTGAAACTCCGCTAACGAACAAGAAAAAATTGCTACTGCTCCAGACCGTCACCTGAATCTGTGCACAGAGGCACATTGAGTCTTTATGAGTACGCCAACTCAGTAGTAATGAAAAGAAATCACAATCTAAGAAATATAAAGCACACAAACAGATGCACCATTTCACAACAACCAGTAAACATCAAGTCGCCAAGTAGTATTAAGCAATTTCATAAGTTCGAAATCAGTTTCCAGAAAACCTTTAAGAACAAGTAAAAATCGATATATCTCAGTGAAATCCTCAGTACACTCAGTTTGAAAACGAAGTAAATCATAGTTCGAAAACATAGTAAAATCATCATGAAACTGCCCCTCAGGCAAAAATCATTTCTCGGAACAGATGCCCTCAGGCATTCCCTCAATCACTTAGTATAAATCATCACTCAGTATTAGCCTCGCGGGCAATCATCAACACTCAATCGGTACCGGCGCTCACTGGGGGTGTGTTACAGACTCCGGAGGGGCTCCTACAGCCCAAGCGTAATAATAACATAAGGCCTGGAAGCCTTCTCACCTCTCTCATAAGGCCTGGAAGCCTCCTCACATCTCTCATAAGGCCTGGAAGCCTCCTCACATCACTCATAAGGCCTGGAAGCCTCCTCACATCACTCATAAGGCCTGGAAGCCTCCTCACATCACTCAGTCAGACACTCTGAGTTAGCCCTTAGGCCATAAACAAACCGGGTTCTCGACCCAAAACAATGTTTCATTTTCTTCAATATATAGTATCAAAATACTCTGAGTGTCAAAATAATTTATCAGGAAAAGACTGCGTGTAATTCACAACATATCAAGTGAGGAAACACAGTAAAATAGTCCCCCAAGGGGTAAACAGATCGGCACTAGGCCACAAACACGGCTTACATCCCAAAACATATCATAATACATAAATACTAATTAAGCAAAGGCTTAAAAATCGGTTTCCCAACTCAATAGTCGCCTAAATAGGAAAGATGTTTCCAAAGTTTCAACCTTTTCATTTCAAAACCTGTGAAAGGGTGCATAGTCCGGGGTTTCATACCCTCAGGACAGGATTTCAAGACATTACTTACCTCAAAACTAGCCTGGAATTATTCCGCAATGCGCTTGCCTCTCGAATCATCCTCCGAACACTTCAAATCTACGAAGTTTAGATTTTTATCATCAATATATTCTTAAGGAATATATTCCAATTGAGAAATATCGAATTTAGCTCAAAAATCCGAATTCGGTCAAAACCCGACCCCCAAGCCCGCGTCCCGAAACTCAGAAATTTTTATTCAAAAGTGTTCTTCGTTCTCTCACGAGTCCGTATATATAAAGAACACCAAAATCAAAGTTCGTTTCACCATTCAAATCGACCCTTAAAGGTTTCATAATCTCTAGCCCTAAAACCCAATTTTTCTACTGATTTTCCATGGATTTACATTGGTTTTATGCTCTATAATCACCCATAATCGAGTTTTAATGACTAGAACATTTACCTCAATGAAGAACAGGGATTTCCCTCTTCAAAATCTCCCCCAAGAGTTCTTTTCCGTACAACAATGGTGTAAAAAGGGGTTTAAGTCGCGGAGAAAATATTTAAATACTGCCCAGGTCAATACTCTATGTGTTCGCGGTCAACGGTCGCGTTCGCGTTGACCAATTCCTCTTACCCTTCGTGATCGCGGTCCATAGGCCGCGTTCACACTTCCTGGCCAAACAAACCTTCGCGTTCGCACCCCCAGGCCCGCGAACGCATAGACCAAATGGCCTGGGGGTCCCTCAGATAACCAACCCTACGCGAATGCACTTCTACCTCCGCGTTCGCGATGCACTAGCTTGCTCCTTCTCCGCGTTCGCACCTGCTTGGTCGCGAACACATAGAACAATTTTCCCCAGATCCCATCTCCCCCTATGCGAACGCGGTACCCCTTCCGCGAACGCATGGGGTTAATTCTCTGCGCAGAACATCAGAAAAACCAACATTGTTTTAAGTACCAACAAGTCCGTTAACCAACCGAAATCAATCCCGAGCCCCTCGGGACCCCAACCAAACTTACCAACACGTCCCATAACATCATTCAAACTTAGTTGCACTCTCAAAACACCAAAACTAACATCAAAACACCAAATTTACATCGGATTCAAGCCTAAGAACTTTGATATTTCTAAAATTCACCAATGATGCCGAAACTATCCAAATCAACTCCGTTTGACCTGAAATTTTGCAGACAAGTACAAAATGACATTATGAACATGTTCCAACTGTTGAAATTCCATTCCGACCCCAATAGCCTATTTTTCACTACCGACCGGAGATATCCAAAAACTAACTATCGCCAATTAAAGCCTAATTCTACACCGGACATCACAAAATTATTCTGAACACACTCCTAAGTCCCAAATCACCTATCGAAGCTATTCGAGCCATAAAATTTGCATTTTGAAGTCATTTCCCAATAAGTCAACTCTCAGTTGACTTTTCCCATTTTAAGGCTATTTTTAAAGGCTAATTGACTGAACTCTCACTACAACCATTCGATTTCAAGCCTATCAACTCTAATACATCAATTACATTATAACCAATCTATAACAAGTCAATAACAACAATTATAATGCAGGTTTTACGTAACGACAGACCGGGTCGTTACATTCTCCCCCTCTTAAACAAACGTTCGTCCTCGAACGAGTCTAGAAACATACCTGGAGTCTCAAACAATTGCGGATATTTGCTCTGCATCTCCCGCTCGGTCTCCCAAGTAGACTCCTCCACTGGCTGACCTCTCCACTGCACCTTCACCGATGTTATCTCCTTAGATCTTAGCTTTCTGACCTCACGAGCCAAAATTGCTACTGGCTCCACCTCATATGACATATCGCCCTCGAGCTGAACTATGCTGAAGTCTAACACATGAGACACATCACCAACATATTTTCTAAGCATCGACACATGAAACACCGGATGAACACTCCACAAGCTGGGTGGAAAAGCAAGTCTATAAGCCACCTCTACAACCTTCCGAAGCACCTCAAAAGGACCAATAAACCGAGGACTCATCTTTCCTCTCTTTCTGAATCTCATAACACCTTTCATGGGTGATACTTTTAGCAATACCTTCTAACCTTCCATAAATGACACATCCCGAACCTTCCGGTCCGCATAACTCTTCTGTCTAGACTGCACCGTGCTAAGTCGCTCCTGAATCAACTTCACCTTCTCCAACGCATCCCGAATCAAATCTGTGCCAAATAACTTAGCCTCACCAGGCTCGAACCAACCAACCGTAGATCTACACCTCCTACCATATAAAACCTCATACGGGGCCATATGGATACTAGACTGATAGCTGTTATTAGATGCAAACTCTGCTAATGGCTGAAACTTATCCCATGAACCACCAAAATCAATCACACAAGCCCGTAACATGTCCTCCAAAATTTGAATCGTGCGTTCCGACTGCCCGTTGGTTTGTGGATGAAATGCAGTACTCAACTTTACATCAGTACCCATACCTCTCTATACAGCTCTCCAAAACTGAGATGTGAATTGTGTACCTCTGTCAGAAATAATAGAGACCGGAACTCCATGCAACCGGACAATCTCCTTAATGTAAATACTAGCTAATCGCTCTGAAGTATAAGTAGTACTGACATGAATGAAATGCGCGGACTTGGTCAATCTATCCACAATGACCCAAATAGCATCAAAACCATTCGAAGTCCGTGGAAGCCCCACTACAATGTCCATAGTAATTCTCTCCCATTTCCATTCTGGAATATCTAACCTCTGAAGCAAACCACCTGGTCTCTGGTGCTCATACTTGACATGCTGGCAGTTGAGACACCGTGCTACATACTCTACAATATCTCTCTTCATACGCCTCCACCAATACTGTTGCCTCAATCTTGATACATCTTCGCGGCAGCCGGATGAAGAGAATACCGCGAATTGCGAGCCTCTGCTAATATCAACTCTCGAATACCATCTACTTTGGGCACACAAATACAGCCCTGCATCCTCATAACTCCGTCATCACCAATGGTCACATCTCTGGCATCACCCCGACGAACTCTATCCTGAAGAACTAATAAGTGCTTGTCATCATACTATCTTGCCTTAATCTGATCAAATAAAGAAGACTGAGAAGCCATGCTAGCTACCACCCGTGGAGGATCTGACAAATCCAAACTCTCGGCTCTGCGACTCAAGGCATCGGCCACCACGTTGGCCTTCCCGAATGATATAGAATAGTCACGTCATAGTCCTTGAGAAGCTCCAACCATCTCCTTTGACGCAAATTCAAGTCCTTCTGCCTTAGCAAATACTGCAAGCTACGATTATCGGTGTAAATCTCACACTGCACTCCATACAAATAATGCCACCAAATCTTTAAGGCATGAACAATAGCAGCTAACTCAAGATCGTGCACTGGATAATTCTTCTCGTGCACCTTCAACTGTCTCAACGCGTAGGCAATCACCCTACCGTCCTGCATCAACACCGCTCCCAAGCCAACTCTAGAAGCATCACAATAAACCGTATAAGAACTCGAACCAGTAGGCAACACTACTACCGAAGCTGTAGTCAATGCCGAGTTGAGCTTTTGAAAGCTCTCCTCACATTCATCGGACCATCTGAATAGAACACCCTTCTGTGTCAATTTGGTCAAAGGTGAAGCAATAGAAGAAAATCCTTCCATGAAGCGACGGTAGTAACCCGCCAAACCGAGGAAACTCCGAATCTCTGTAGCTGAAGACGGTCTAGGCCAACTCTGCACCGCCTCAATCTTCTTCGGATCAACCTGAATACCCTCACTAGACACCACGTGCCCCAAGAAAGCTACTGAACCAAGCCAAAACTCACACTTAGAAAATTTTGCATAAAGCTTCTCTTCCCTCAATCTCTGCAACACAATTCTCAAGTTCTGCGCATGCTCTTCCTGGCTACGGGAATAAACCAGGATGTCATAAATTAACACAATAACGAATGTATCAAGGTATGGCTAAAATACGTTGTTCATCAATTGCATGAACGTTGCTGGGGCATTGGTCAACCCAAATGACATAACCAGAAATTCATAATGACCGTATCTGGTCCTGAAAGTCGTCTTCGGAATATCAGAATCCCGAATCTTTAACTGATGATACCCCGACCTCAAGTCAATCTTGGAGAATACCTTAGCGCCCTGAAGCTGATCAAATAAGTCATCAATACGAGGAAAAGGATAAAGGTTCTTCACTGTAACCTTATTCAATTGTCTATAGTCAATACACATGCGCATCGAACCATCCTTCTTTTTCACAAACAACACCAGCGCACCCCAAGGCGATACACTAGGCCGAATGAACCCCTTATCTAAGAGCTCCTGAAGCTGCTATTTTAATTCTTTCAACTCTGCTGGTGCCATACGGTAAGGTGGAATAGAGATAGGATGAGTATCTGGCACCAGGTCAATACCAAAATCAATATCCCTGTCAGGGGGCATGCCTGGCAGGACTGCAGGAAATACATCCGGAAAATCACGGACTACGGGAACAGAATCAACAGATGGAGTATCACTACTAACATCCCTCACAAACGCAAGATAAGATTCACATCCTTTCTCAACCATACGCTGGGACTTTAAATAAGAAATCACTCTGCTAGGTATATGCTCTATACACCCCCTCCACTCAACTCTCGGAACTCCGGGCATAGCTAAGGTAACGGTATTAGCATGACAATCAAGAATAGCATGACATGGGGATAACAAATCCATGCCCAGAATTACATCAAAATCGACCATACTCAGTAACATCAAGTCCACTCGGGTCTCCAGACCCCCAATAGATATAAGACACGACCGATACACACGGTCCACAACAATAGTATCACCCACCGGAGTCGAAACATGAACAGAAGTAATTAGAGACTCACGGGGCATATTCAGAAAATGAGCAAAATAGGATGAGACATAAGAGTACGTGGAACCAGGGTCAAATAAAGCCAAAGCATCACTGTGACAAACTGAAATAGTACCTGTAATCACTGCATCTGACGCCATAGCATCAGGCCTAGCCGGAAGTGCATAAATATGTGGTTGGCCTCCACCTGCTCGACCTCCCCCTCTAGGACGGCCTCTAGCTGCCTGACCACCACCCCTGGCTGCCTGGGTAGGTGGTGATATGACTGGGGCTGAAGCCGAGGACTGAACCCTCTGTTGGGATGAACTACCAAAATGCAGGGACATTGCCTCCACCCATGTCCGAGCTCTCCACACTTGTAACAATTACCTATAGCCGGGGAAAACGAACGAGAACCTCCACCCCTATGATAACCACCAGACGGACCATGCATAGAAGAGCCCTGATAAAATGATGCTCGGGCGGAGCTCTGAGATGGAAGGGCACTATCAGATGAACGTCCCTGATGAGCATTGCGAGGACCCTGCCCCGACGACACACCATTGTACGCTGGGCAAACTAACTGTGGAGGTCTAAATGAACGACCTCTGTTAGGCTGAAATTGCCCTCTGGGAGGGGCACCAATGAAATTACCTGATCCCCGAGGCCTCTTGACCTCTCTTTCCTCACGATCCTGCCTACGAACCGACTCAATATCCCGAGAAATATCAACAACCTGCTCAAATGT
>ML277499.1:58300-81127 GCA_005239495.1 Nicotiana undulata
GGGTGACTGATAATTCTCCCTGGCGCAGCTGCTCAAACTGCATGCGCTGCTCCTCTCTGTGGGACTGAGGAACATATTTCTCCAAAAAGATCGTGGAGAAATGCTGTCAGGTGAGAGGCGCTGAATCAACCGGCCTACGCCTCTCGAATGATTCCCACCAAGTAAATGCAGCACCAGCAAACTGATAAGTAGCAAATGAAACTCCGATGGTCTCCAAAATACCCGCATTACGAAGCATCCTCTGACATTTATCAAGAAAACCTTGAGTGTCCTCACCCTCTGTGCCACTGAAGGTCGGAGGCTTAAGTCTGATGAACCTCTCCAACGTGTGCTGCTCATCCTCAGGCATAACAGCGACCACAAAATCCTGAGCTGGAGCAACCGACTGAACTGGGGCTGCCCGGGCAGCTGGAGTCTGATTGCCTCCCCCGGCCTGAGCTGCAGTGGCAGTAGTAGGCATAGAAACTGCCTGAGCCAAACTGGAACACACCGTCAATACCTGAGCCAGGGTCTCCTAAATACCCGAAATAACAATAGGCACTGCCGGTGCCTGAGCCTGTCCCACGGGAGCACCATCGGCGGGAACTTGATCCTGAACGACAGGGGGATCCTGTGGTACCACCCCGGCTGTTGCCTGAGCTGGTCCCCTACCTCTACCACCACCTCGACCCCTTATGGGTCTAGCTGGTGTCTGGTCACCCTGATCGGTATTGCGTGTCCTCACCATCTATGAGAGAATGAAACAATGTAAGTTTAGATTTCTCGTATCAATAAATAGCACGATAGAGTTCCAGAAAAAAAAAATAGAGATGTTTCCTAAATGTTCTGCAGCCTCTCGAAGATAAGTACAGACGTCTCCGTACCGATATGCAAGACTCTACTGAACCTGCTCATGACCGTTGAGTCCTATTCAACCTAGAGCTCTGATACCAACTTGTCACGACCCCAAATCCTAACAGGCCGTGATGGCGCCTATCGTGGAACTAGGCTAGCCAACCATCACTTTACTACGCATTTGTTCAATTATGATAGTTCACAATTTAATAACAAGCATGCAACCAAAGCATCAAGTAATATAGTTAAGTCTTAACGTCCCAATAACAGTCTAACAAACCTCCCAAGAACTGGAGTCAATAGTCATGAGCATCTAAGAATGAATAAGTCTAACTCTGCTAAAACTATAAAATATGTCTCTGAATCAAATGCAAAAAACATAATAAGGAAGGGAAGTGGAGAAGCTGTGGATGCTCGACAGCTACCTCGAAATCCCGTGGAAATCCGCTAACGAACAAGCAAAAACTGCTACTGCTCCAAACCGTCACTTGAATCTGTGCACAAATCACAGGGAGTCTTTATGAGTACGCCAACTCAGTAGTAATGAAAAGAAATCACAGTGTGAGAAATATAAAGCACACAAACAGATACACCATTTGACAACAACCAGTAAACATCAAGTCACCAAGTAGTATTCAACAATTTCATAAGTTAGAAATCAGTTTCAAGAAAACCTTTGAGAACAAGTAAATATCGATATATCTCAGTGAAATCCTCAGTAAAACTCAGTTTGAAAACGAAGTAAATCATAGTTCGAAAATATAGAAAAATCATCATGAAAGTGCCCCTCAAACCAAAATCATTTCTCGGAACAGATGCCCTCAGGCATTCCCTCAATCACTTAGTATAAATCATCACTCAGTATCATCCCTGCGGGCAATCATCATCACTCAATCGGTACCGGCGCTCACTGGGAGTGTGTTACAGACTCCGGAGGGGCTCCTACAGCCCAAGCGCAATAATAACATAAGTCCTGGAAGCCTTCTCACCTCTCTCATAAGGCCTGGAAGCCTCCTCACATCTCTCATAAGGCCTGGAAGCCTTCTCACATTACTCATGAGTCCTAGAAGCCTCCTCGCATCACTCATAAGGACTAGAAGCCTCCTCACATCACTCATAAGTCCTGGAAGCCTCCTCACATCACTCAGTCAGACACTCTCAGTTAGCCCTTAGGCCATAAACAAACCGGGTTCTCGACCCAAAACAGTGTTTCATTTTCTTCAATAAATAGTATCAAAATACTCTGAGTGTCAAAACAATTTATCAGGAAAAGACTGAGTGTAATTCACAACATATCAAGTGAGGAAACACACTAACAGTCCACCAAGGGGTAAACAGATCGGCACTAGTCCCCCAAACACGGCTTACAGCCCAAAACATATCATAATACATAAATACTAATTAAGCAAAGGCTTAAAAACCGGTTTCGCAACTCAATAGTCGCCTAAATAGTAAAGATGTTTCCAAAGTTTCCACCTTTTCATTTCAAAACCCGTGAAAGAGTTCATAGTCCGCGGTTTCATACCCTCAGGACAGGATTTCAAGACATTACTTACCTCAAAACTAGCCCGAAATAATTTAGCAATGCGCTTGCCTCTCGAATCAACCTATGAAGGCTCCAAATCTACCAAGTTTAGATTTTTATCATCAATATATGCTTAAGGAATATATTCCAATTGAAAAATATCGAATTTAGCTCAAAAAACTGAATTCGGTCAAAACCCGACCCCCGAGCGCACGTCTCGAAACTCAGAAATTTTTATAAAAAAGTGTTCTTCGTTCTCTCACGAGTCCGTACACATAAAGAACACCAAAATCGGAGTTCGTTTGACCCTTCAAATCGACCCTTAAAGGCTTCATAATCTCAAGCCCTAAAACCCAATTTTTCTACTGATTTTCCATGGATGACACTATTTTTATGCTCTATATCACCCATAGTCGAGTTTCAATGACTATAACACTTACCTCAATGAAGAACAAGGATTTCCCTCTTCAACATGGCCCCAAGAGCTCTTTTGCGTACAACAATGATGTAAAAAGGGGTTTAAGTCGCGAAGGAAATATTTAAATACTGCCCAGGTCAATGCTCTATGCGTTCGCGGTCAATTGTCGTGTTCGCGTTGACCAATTCCTCTTACCCTTAGAAATCGCGGTCCATAGGACGCGTTCGCATTGCCTGTCCAAACAGACCTTCCATTCGCACCCCCAGGCCCCGAATGCATAGACCAAATGGCCTGGGGGTCCCTCAGGTAACCAACCCTACGCGAACGCACCTCTACCTCCGCGTTCGCGATGCACTGGCCTGCTCCTTCTCCGCGTTCGCACCTGCCTGGTCGCGAACGCATAGAACAATTTTCCCCAGATCCCATCTCCCCCTATGCGAACACGGTCCCCCTTCCGCGAACGCATAGGGTTAATTCTCTGCGCAGAACATTAGAAAAACCAGCATTGTTTTAAGTTCCAACAAGTTCGTTAACCAACCGAAATCAATCCCGATCCCCTCGGGACCCAAACAAAACTTACCAACACGTCCCATAACATCATTCAAACTTAGTTTCACTCTCAAAACACCAAAACTAACATCAAAACACCAAATTTACATCGGATTCAAGCCTAAGAACTTTGATATTTCTAAAATTCACCAATGATGCCGAAACTATCCAAATCAACTCTGTTTGACCTGAAATTTTGCAGACAAATCCAAAATGTCATTACGAACATGTTCCAACTTTCGAAATTCAATTCCGACCCCGATAGCCTATTTTTCGCTGCCGACCGGAGATCTCCAAAAATTAACTTTCGCCAATTCAAGCCTAATTCTACACCGGACATCACAAAATTATTATGAACACTCTCATAAGTCCCAAATCACCTAACGAAGCTATCCGAGCCATAAAATTCTCATTCTGAGGTCGTTTACCAATAAGTCAACTCTTAGTTGACTTTTTCCATTTTAAGGCTATTTTTAAAGGCTAATTGACTGAACTCTCACTACAACCATTCGATTACAAGCCTATCAACTCTAATGAATCAACATTATAACCAATCTATAACAAGTGAATAACAACAATTATAATGCAGGTTTTTCGTAACGACAAACCAGGTCGTTACAATATCCGCACTTTGGAGGATCAAATGAAAGCATTGACGGAGGCTCATTATGCCTCTCAATTTGAAAGTGTGGAAGGAAGCCAAGAAGAGTCCAATTCCGAGGATGAAAGTGAGCTTTACGTTGAGGAATCAAGACTTGAACATCCCCCAATCGACTCCACGAGTGTTTGTGATGCCAATAAAAATATGAAACTAGAGTCAACCGGGGTGATGGAAAATATTATTGAAATTGACTCTAGTCCGGGGAAAAGGAGGATGTCAAAATTCGGGAAAAATTGCAAGTTGGAGGTTTGAAGGCACATTCCAAGCATTTTTCAACATTGGAATTGTGTAGGATATGGAAGTTGAGCTACACTAATCAATGGAGGATTGCGAGGAGGAAAAATTCATAACATACATCTTACAATTTGAGGAAACAAGAAAGCAAAATGACATACTGACATGAAAGCCAAGAAGTGCAAAATGAAGAATTTAAGGCTTGGCTTGATCATCTACTTACAACCCCCACCGCCCGGGGTCACAAGATTGATTCCAAGATAGGTGCCCAGTTCATATCATCCAAGTGGCGAGAAAAGTGGTAAAGTGACTTGCGTCATGCCACGACGTTAAATGCGGCGCTTGATGGGAGGCAACCCATCGTTCTCAAAAAAATTGGTCGTTTTTGAATTTTGTTTTTTAGAATAGCTTCTTATATTGTTTCTAACCAATCTGCCAAGTTTCAAAATTTTTGGAGTTGATTTGGGTAGGTCGGGATGACCGGGTAGCCAAAAATTAGTGTTAGTGCAAAAAATTGCAGTGCAGCACACTGTTGCACTATGCGATCGCCGTATAACAAGTGCTTTCGCATTTCATTAAGCTGACAGCATACTATGTGACCGCATAACTGGACATGACATCGCAAAATTTATGAACATTTTGCACTATGTGATCGCAATATTACATACGCAATCGCACTGTTTTCCCCCCCTAGGTAAGTAGATAGTTTTAAACACTGGAAACAACCCTTTCACTCAATCTTCAGCCCCAAAACAAAAATTCTCACCCCTTGGCCCTCAAAAATCATAAAAGGTGTTCTCTCTTCAATTTCACACAACTAATCAAGTTCAATATCTCCGGTATGTACTTCATCACTCAATTCTTTCTTTAACAAGTTTAATTTTTGTGTGAGATTAGTGTAAATAAACACTTACTTTTCTTTCTTCTCCATTTCCACCTTTTTATGATTTTTAATTTAGATTTTTTGCTTTGAATCTTGTGTTTGATTGTGTGCATGCTTGCTTGGTGAGGTTGGTTGAGTGAATTTCTTGTGATTCTTGAACAAATATGGGGTAAATCTGTGCTTAAATATCTTAACAACGTGTGTGCAAAACTGTTGCCCCTAATGTGTTTGGAGAAATACCCACGAGAAAAGAAATAACTGGGCGAAATAGGTAGCTATGCGATCGCAAGGCACTGTGCGCGATCTCACTACTTTAAAATTGCAAGGGTGGAAATTGCCTTATGCGATCGCAACTTATACTCCGCGATCGCACAATGCTGCCATTGTGAAACTTTTCCCTATGCGATCGCAATTTTCTGAGCGCGAACGCACTGTATAACACCCATGGCAGTAAACCAGTAGTTGTGCAAATATTTGCACGATTGCTTCGCGGCTCTTTACTTTGTCCTAGATGCATTATAATACAGTGTATAAAGTACCCGTTCATGAATTCAACATTTTGTCTCCACTTGTAGGTACTTTGTGTATAAAATGGCCTCGGAAAATGTTGAGAATGTGCAAAATGTTCAAGAAAATGTTCCCCAGCTATGGAAGAAGAGTATTTTAATGCGACGAGATTCACGGCGGCTGAGTGTGAAAGGAATTATGACAAGCTCATGTCAAAGAGCATTGTCAAAGAAAGAGGAATCCATCTAGAAAACCTCGAGGCTAATACGCCGGAGTTTTATCGTAGACTGACCGACAGTGGATGGATATGCTTTGCTCCTAAACCAATCAAGGCGAACTACACAATAGTTCGTGAGTTTTATGCCAACGCCGTGAAGACTAATTTTCAGGGGGATGTTGTCACGACCCAAATCCTAATTCAGGTCGTGATGGCGCCCAACAACGGGGTTAGGCAAG
Organism: Nicotiana undulata; assembly: GCA_005239495.1. Taxonomy (NCBI): domain Eukaryota; kingdom Viridiplantae; phylum Streptophyta; class Magnoliopsida; order Solanales; family Solanaceae; genus Nicotiana; species Nicotiana undulata. Next base: position 64,368 of record ML277499.1, read on the forward strand.
CCAATATAGAAGACACTAGATGTTATCCCCTTGCCCGACTGATCTAAAAATGTCGGGAATTACCAATTTTAAACAATTAACATAATGCTAGCATGATACGACATTAAAATCACGAAAATATAAAGGCACAGGGCCAAACCAAAGCACATATAGAGATACACAGCCCAAACCCAAAATACAAACTACGTGGGTGCCAGGAAATAATGTCACGAGGGTCACGGGAAACTACTGACTATACAATGACTAAAAATAAATACAGGGCCTGAGTCTGAATGAAATAGACACAGAACATGACAAAAGAAACTCCAGGGTGCTGCCAGGAAGTCGCCAGGAAGAGCAGCTCACCGTGAAGTATGATCACGCAATCAATACCTGGCACCATCCTGATAATCAGGTATACCAGCCTCCGGACCTGTACAGTCAAGTATAGAAGAAAAAAAGTGCAACATGAGTACATAAATAAATATGTACCCAGTGAGTATCCCGTCTAATCTCGATGAAGTAGTGACGAGAGGTCGACTCGAAACTCACTAAGGTCCAAAAGTAATAGTATAAAGCAGGATATAGAAGGGAAGCAATAGACATGTAAATAGTGCACCACAATTGTGAAGAGAATACAGAGTTTCCAAGTAAATATTGAAAGCAGTAACAACTCACCTGTCTCCTTTCCCCAAACATCTGTCAAATCACAAAATCAGGAAAACGGTACCAAACAGACATGCGCACACAGGAGTAAGACAACCGGTCGGAGTTATGAGGAAGAATAGCTATGCACTGCCAGGGATCGACCGGCCCGTACCAAAAGTGCATGCTTAAGAATAATCCTGCCTACGCACTGCCGGGGATCGACAGGCCCGTACCAAGACTGCGTCTATCAATGTAATCATATCCTATCATAGTGTAACTTCGTCCATGCACTGCCGGGGATCGACCGGCCCGTACCAAAAGTGCATTCTTAATTAAATCCTGGTGCACTGCCGGGGATCGATCGGCCCATACCAAGAGTGCACTATAAATCCGTCGTGGCGTACGGCCCGCTCCCATAAGAGCGAAGGAAATTACATATCGCTCGCGGGGTGTAAATTACGAAGCGACAACATGCGCACACAGAATGTAAAGTTCATTTCACCACAATCCTTTCCAATTGTTTAAGTAAATGAAAGCTCAGGGAAACAGTAACACATATAAAAGTATGAATCTAAGCATATAGTTCATTTAAGGCAGAATACATGGCATGCTTTGGTCCTAAGCTACCCGGACGTGACAATAGTAGTCGCTACGTACGGACTCTCGTCACGTGGTACGCATGTAGCTCCCAAACACAAACATACAACACATAGAGCACCTATGGGACAATTCCCTCTTACAAGGTTAGAAATGAGACTCACCTCGCGACGAAATCACCCCTCGGGACAAGGATGCGCCCGAATCTCCGAAATCTACACTTGACGGCTCGCAACTAGCCAAATACAGTTTAATTGAATCAATTCTACGCTAAAAGAAGGAGAATTAATAAGAAATCCCAAAATTAAGCATTCTTGAAGTTTTTCGGAATTTCGACCCCGGGCCCACACATTCGGATTTCGAAAGTTCTTGAAGGAATCAATTACCCGAAGTCTAAGGATCATAATTGTGCAAGTTCTTGCTAGAATTAATGGCTAAAATGGATAATTCGAAAGATTCCCAAAATCCCTAAATTACTACCCAATTTCATAAATTTTAGGATTTAGAAGGGGTATTTAACTAGGAATTGATGTTAAAGCTAGAAAAATTATGGAGTTTTACTTACCTTGACAACAATGGTGGAATAGCTCTCTTGAAATGCCTCATAAAGCTCAAGGAAGAAGGTGGAAATTGAGGAAAATGAACGAAACCCGCTATAAAAATACACTGCCGAGGGATTTACTCCATGCAAACGCACCCTGGGCAGTGCGTTCGCGACGCTTTAAATTGGCCAGGCCCACAGGGCCTTCTACGCGAACGCGAAGAAAAAAGGGCAGTTGGGCCGGCCCAATTGGCTGGACCCTATGCGAACGCGATGGAGGGCCCGTGAACGCGGAGGCTAGTTGGGCTAGACCTTCGCGAACGCGGCTGGAGGGGTGCGAACGCGAAGGCCAGGGAGCCCAACCCATCACGAACGCGGGATGGGGAACGCGAACGCGTAGAGAATCCGTAGCTCCTGCCCAATTCCTTCTTCGCGAACGCGGCCACCTTCCCGCGAACGCGAAGAAGGAAACCAAACAGAAAATTCTTGTGTTTTGGAATTAATTCCGAGGGGTCCGAAACTCACCTGAGCCCCTCGGGACCCCGTTCAAAGACACCAACAAGTCTATATTCATGATATGGACTCGGTCGAACTTATGGAACATGAAAAACAACAACAAAACTCAAAATTCAACCCCAAAACCAAATTGAATCAACTTAAGAACTTAAGAATTCTAGAATTCACGTCATTGCGCCGAACGGGTCTATACTACACGGAATGACTTCAAATTTTTGCAGACAAGTCATAAATGACTATACGGAACTATTCCCGGTCCCGGAATTCTGTTCGGACCTCGATAGCATAAAATCACATTCTAAACCAAATTTCAAGTTCTATTAAAATTCTCAAAACTTCACTAACTCTAAATTTTCCATTTTGATCAAAAACCCGTCAAATCAAGTCCGTATCATACCAAATTTCATAGATAACTTAAATAACACATATTAAACCTGTTCCGGGCTCCGGAACCATAATACGGGCCCGGGAGCACAAGTTTCACATCAAGGTTCGTTTTCATAAGCCTTTATTATTTTCAGAAAATAATTTTCTTTAAAAATTCATTTCTCAGACTTGGGTCCTCGGAATTCGATTACGGGCATACGCCCAAGTCCTATATTTTCCTACGGACCATCCATGACTGTCAGATCACGGATCCGAGTCCATTTACCAAAAATGTTAACCAAAGTCAACTTTATTCAATTAATTATCATAAATTCAACTCTTTATCAAGTTTCCACATAAAGTCTTCTCGGCTACGCGCCGGGCTGTGCACGCACATCGAGGTGAGATTGATGTAGGCTTTCGGGGCCTCGGAACATAGTCATAATTAAATTTACATAAGATGACCTTTTGGGTCATCACAATCTCCCCCTCTAAAACAAACGTTCGTCCTCGAACGGACGTAGAATCGTACTTGAAGCGCTGAATAGCTGTGGATACCTGCTCCGCAAGTCCTCCCCGGACTCCCAAGTCGCCTCCTCGGCCGGTTGGCCCCTCCACTGAACCTTAACCGCAGAAACTGTCTTGGACCTCAACTGGCGGTCCTGCCTGTCAATAATACCAACTGGCTCCTCCTCGTAGCCCAACTTCTCATCTAACTAAATCGTGCTGTAATCAACCACATGCGAGAAGTCGGCGTGATACCTCCGAAGCATGGATACGTGAAAGACTGGATGAACCCCTGACAAGGCTGGGGGTAAAGCAAGCTCATAAGAAACCTCTCCGACACGCCTCAATACTTCGAAAGGACCTATAAACCTGGGGCTCAGCTTGCCCTTCTTCCTAAATCTCATAATGCCCTTCATCAGAGAAACTTTCAACATATCCTTATCTCCCTCCATGAATGCTATATCACGTGTCCGCTGATCTGCGTAGCTTTTCTGCCTAGATTGAGCTGTGCGGAGCCTCTCTTGAATATTCTTCACCTTCTCCAAGGCATCTCTCACCAGATCTGTGCCACATAGCTTGGCCTCACCAGGCTCAAACCACCCAATCAGAGAACGACATCGTCGACCATATAAAGCCTCGAATGGAGCCATCTCGATGCTTGACTGATAGCTATTATTGTATGCAAACTCTGCCAAAAGGTAAGAACTGGTCCTATTGACCTCCAAAGTCAATCACACAAGCCCTGATCATATCCTCCAAAATTTGAACCGTACGCTCTGACTGGCCATCAGTCTGGGTGTGAAATGCTGAGCTAAGGTCTATATGAGTGCCCATCTCGCTCTGCAAAGCTCTCCAGAAGTGCAAAATGAATTGAGGACCTCGATCTGATATGCTAGACACCGGCACACCATGTAGCCGGACTATCTCTCGAATGGTAATCCGAGCCATCCTCTCTGTCGTATAAGTAGTAGCCACATGAATTAAATGCGCCGATTTGGTCAATCTATCCACAATGACCCAAACCGCGTCAACCTTACGCAAAGTCTGAGGCAACCCAACAACGAAGTCCATGGTGATGCGCTCCCATTTCCAGTGAGGAATGGGCATCTGCTGAAACAAGCCTCCTGGCCTCTGGTGCTCGTACTTAACCTGCTGACAGTTAAGACACCTGGCCACATACTGAACAATGTCCTTCTTCATCCGTCTCCACCAGTAATGCTGCTTAAAATCACGATACATCTTCGTCGCTCTTGGATGAATAGAATACCGAGAACTGTGTGCCTCCGCTAGAATCCGCTCCCTCAGGCGATCAATATCTGGAACACACAATCGGCCCTGAAGTCTCAAAACACCATCCTCGCCCAAGGTAACCTCCTTGGCCCTACCTTGGACCACCATATCCCGAAGCTCTGCCAGACATGGATCATCAAACTGTCGAGCCTTAATCTCTCCCAGCAATGAAGACTGAGCAACCACATGAGCTAGAACTCGACGAGGCTTTGAAAGGTCCATTCTCACCAAGCGATTGGCCAAGGACTGAATGTCCAAGGCTAAAGGTCTCTCCTCCGCTGTAATGTAGGCCAAACTACCCATACTCGCTGCTCTCATGCTCAAAGCATCCGCTACTACATTCGCCTTGCCCGGTTGGTACAAAATAGTAAGATCATAGTCCTTTAACAACTCAAGCCACCTCCGCTGCCTCAAATTAAGGTCCCTCTGCTTAAGCAAGTACTGCAAACTACGGTGATCAGTGTAGACTTCACAGGATGCACCATACAAGTAATGCCGCCATATCTTCAAAGCATGAACAATCGCCGCCAACTCTAAGTCGTGTACAGGATAATTCCTCTCATAAACCTTCAGCTGCCGTGAAACATAAGCAATAACCCTGCCATCCTGCATCAACACACATCCCAACGCGACGCGTGAAGCGTCGCAATATACAGTATATATCCCTGACTCGGAATGCAATGATAGAACTGGTGCTGAAGTCAATGCTTCCTTAAACTTCTGAAAGCTCGCCTCACAATCGTCTAACCATCGAAATGGGGCATTTTTCTGAGTTAACCTAGTCAGTGGAGCTGCAATAGAGGAGAATCCCTCCATGAATCGACGGTAATAGCCCGCTAAACCCAAAAAACTCCTAATCTCTGAAGCTGAAGTAGGACGCGGCCAACTCTAAACTGCCTCAATCTTCTGCGGATCAACCTTGATACCCTCTCCGGAAACCACATGTCCCAGAAATGCCACAGACTCTAACTAGAACTCGCACTTGGAGAACTTAGCATATAGCTTCTGCTCTCGCAAGGTCTGAAGCACAACTCTCAAATGCTGCTCGTGCTCACCAAGGCTCCGTGAGTAGATCAATATATCGTCAATGAAAACAATAACGAAGGAGTCGATAAACGGCCTGAACACCCTATTCATCAAGTCCATAAATGTTGCTGGGGCATTGGTCAAGCCAAAGGACATCACTAAGAACTCATAATGGCCATATCTGGTGCGAAATGCCATCTTCGGAACATCGGAAGCCTGAATCTTCAATTGGTGATAACCCGATCTCAGATCAATCTTAGAAAACACACGAGCACCCTGCAACTGGTCAAACAAATCATCAATGCGTGATAGAGGATACTTATTCTTGACGATCATTTTATTTAGCTGACGATAGTCAATGCACATCCGCATAGACCCATATTTCTTCTTCACAAATAAGACTGGAGCACCCCACAACGACACACTCGGCCTGATGAACCCCTTGGCCAACAAATCCTCAAGTTCCTCCTTCAAGTCCTTTAGCTCCTTAGGAGTCATACGATAAGGGGGAACAAAAATATGCTGAGTATCTGGAGCCAAATCAATGCACAAGTCTATATCTCGATCTGGAGGCATGCCTGGAATATCTGAAGGAAACACATCCGGAAACTCTCGAACAACAGGCACTAAATCAATGGTAGGAGACTCGGCAGTGGTGTCTCGCACAAAAGCAAGATAAGCTAAGCAACCCTTCCCAACCATGTGCCGAGCCTTCATATAGAAAATGACCCGACTGAATGCACTACCTGAAGAACCCCTCCATTCTAACCTCGGTGACTCAAGCATGGATAATGTAATTGTCTTAGCATGGAAATCCAACATAGCATGATAAGGAGATAGCCAATCCATGCCCAAAATAACCTCAAAATCGACCATATCAAGCAATAACATGTTGACTCTAATCTCAAGTCCAAAGAAGGTAATCACACAAGATCGGTAGACCGGGTATACCACCACAAAATCGCCCACAGGAGTGGACACATACAAAGGAGAACCCAAGGTCTCACGAGGAACATCCAGAAAATGAGCAAACAATGCTGAGATATATGAATACGTAGACCCTGGATCAAATAACACTGAAGCCTCCCTACCACAGACTAAAATAATACCTGTAATCACGGCGTCTAAGGCCATTGCGTATGATCTGGCCAGAATAGCATAGAATCTGGCTGCAGAACCTGAAGATTGAGCTCCCCAGGGCGATTTGGAGGTGAATGACCCCCTCCTGACTGGCCTCCCCCTCTAGGACAGCCCCTACCAACCTGACCCCCACCCCTAGGTGGTCGAACTGCCAGTGCTGAAATCATAGGCTGGTGACTCTGTTGCACGGCCTCGTCCCGATACCTGGGACACTGCCTGATCATATGGTCCAGCGCCCCACACTCGAAATAACCTCTAGGTGCCATAGTCTGTTGTCCCGAAGAAGAAGAACCCTAAATAGCTGGAGGGCGGTAAGAATCATCTGACAAAGCACTGAAATAAGAACCGGAGGATCTCTGACGGCTGGAGTAACCGCTGGGTGCACCCTGGATGGCTGGTGGATGGTAAGAGCGCTCTGGCATGACACTAAACTGAGGCCTCGCTGAAATACCCCCGGGAGGTAGTGGAGGTGCTGAATATGAAGGCCTACTAAACTGGCCGCCTCCGAACTGACCTCTGCCCCTAGCTAGAGCACCCCTGAAGTCACCTGTGAATCTGGCCCTCTTGTCCTGCTGACCTTGCTGACTTGGCTGACCCTGCTCCCTACTCCTTGTACGGTAACCCTCAATCTGTCAGGCTATCTCGACTACAAGCTGGTATGGGGTACCCATCTCTACCTCTCTGGCCATGGGGGTCCTGATACCCGGATTTAAACTTTCCATGAATTGCCGCACCGTCTCGGCATCAGTGGGCAATATCATAAGAGCATGGCGAGATAACTCTGAAAACCTCGCCTCATAATTCGTCACAGACACCTTCCCCTGCTCTAACCTTTCAAACTGACCCCGAAGCTCCTCTCTCTCAGACGGTGGAATGTATCTGTCCAAGAATAGCTGAGTGAACTGACTCCAAGTGACAAAAGGAGAATCCGCTGGCCTGCTAAGAACATATGACTGCCACCATTGGCGAGCTCTGCCCTCAAGCTGAAATGTAGTGAAGTCTACCCCATGTGACTCTAACATCCTCATGTTGTGCAGTCTGTCCCTACACCTGTCTATGAAGTCCTGGGCATCCTCGCCCCGCTCACCCTCGAAGACTGGAGGGCGAAGTCGGGTCCATCTATCAAGCATCTTCTGCTGGTCACCCTCTGAGACTGGCCTGGGATCTAGCTGTGCTACGATAGGCTGAACTCCACCCACCGGCGGTGTACCCGAAGTGTGATGTGCTGTTGCCTGTCCGGTGGCCTGAGCGGTAGGGATCTGAACTCCCCCTCCCGCTGGGAAGTAGTAGGGTCTGCTGGAAGTATGCCTTCCTGGGACATAGTGTCCATAAATCTCAACATGCGGCCCAAGACCTCCTGGAAGCCTAGCGCCGTCATAAAATCCACTGGAGCAGGAGCAACTAGAGGCAACTCATCCTGCTCCTCGATAATAGGATCCTCAAGCGGTGCAACTGGTACACCTCTGGGACGCCCTCGTTTCCTACCTCGAATAGGAGCCCTACCCCTGCCCCTACCACGGCCTCGAGCAGCGGGGGTAGCGGCCTCCCCCGATCAGGAACATGAGAAGCACGCGTCCTCACCATCTGTGAGAGAGAGTAGAAGATCAATTTGAGTACATTATAGATTGCACGATAGGATCTGGACAAGGAGGAGTTTCTTAACACCCTATAGCCTCCTGAAGATAAGTACAGACGTCTCCGTACCGATCCACAAGACTCTACTGGGTTTTCCCGTGACTCGTGAGACTACGTGAATCTAAAGCTCTGATACCACGTTGTCACGACCAAAATCCTAATTCAGGTCGCGATGGCGCCCAACAAGTTAGGAAAGCCAATATAGAAGACACTAGATGTTATACCCTTGCCCGACTGATCTAAACATGTCGGGAATTACCAATTTTAAACAATTAACATAATGCTAGCATGATACGACATTAAAATCATGAAAATATAAAGGCACAGGGCCAAACCGAAGCACATATATAGATACACAACCCAAACCCAAAATACAAACTACGTGGGTGTCACGAACTAGTGTCACGAGGGTCACGGGCAACTACTGACTATACAATGACTGAAAATAAATATAGGGCCTCAGTCTGAATAAAATAGACAAAGAACATGACAAAAGAAACTCCAGGGTGCTGCCAGGAAGTCGCCAGGAAGAGCAGCTCACCGTGAAGTATGATCACGCAATCAATACCTAGCACCGGCCTGATAATCAGGTATACTAGCCTCCGGACCTGTACAGTCAAATACAGAAGAAAAGAAAGTGCAACATGAGTACATAAATAAATATGTACCTAGTGAGTATCCCGTCTAATCTCGAAGAAGTAGTGACGAGAGGTCGACTCGATACTCACTAAGGTCCAACAGTAATAGTATAAAACATGATATATAAGGGAATCAGTAGACATGTAAATAGTGCACCACAATCGTGAAGAGAATACAGAGTTTCCAAGTAAATATTGAAGGTAGTAACAACTCACCTGTCTCCTTTCCCCAAACATCTGTCAAATCATAAATCAGGAAAACGGTACCAAACAGACATGCGCACAGAGGAGTAAGACAACCGGTTGGAGTTATGAGGAAGAATAGCTATTCACTGTCGGGGATCGACCGACCCGTACCAAAAGTGCATGCTTAACAATAATCCTGCCTACGCACTGTTGGGGATCGACTGGCCCGTACCAAGAGTGCACTATAAATCCGCAGTGGCGTACGGCCCGCTCCCATAAGAGCAAAGGAAATTACATATCGCTCGCGTGGTGTAAATTACGAAGCGACAACATGCGCACACAGAATGTAAAGTTATTTCACCACAATCGTTTCCAATTGTTTAAGTAAATGAAAGCTCAGGGAAACAGTAACACATTTAAAAGTATGAATCTAAGCATATAGTTCATTTAAGGCAGAATACATGACATGCTGTGGTCCTAAGCTACCCGGACCTGACAATAGTAGTCGCTATGTACGGACTCTCATCACGTGGTACACACGTAGCCCCCAAACACAAACATATAACACATAGAACACCTATGGGGACAATTCCCTATAACAAGGTTAGAAAGGAGACTCGCCTCGCGACGAAATCACCCCTCGGATCAAGGATGCGCCCGAATCTCCGAAATCTACACTCGACGGCTCGCAACTAGCCAAATACAGTATAATTGAATAAATTATAAGCTCAAAGAAAGAGAGTTAATAAGAAATCCCAAAATTAAGCATTCTTGAAGGTTTTCGGAATTTCGACCCCGGGCATACACGTTCGGATTTCGAATGTTTTTGAAGGAATCAATTACCTGAAGTCTAAGGATCATAATTGTGCAAATTCTTGCTATAATTCATGGCTAAAATGGATAATTCATAAGATTCCCAAAATCCCTAAATTACTACCCAATTTCATAAATTTTAGCATTTAGAAGGGGGATTAAACTAGGAATTGATGTTAAAGCTAGAAAAATTATGGAGTTTTACTTACCTTGACAACAATGGTGGAAAAGCTCTCTTGAAATGCCTCCAAAAGCTCAAGGAAGAAGGTGGAAATGGAGGAAAATGAACAAAACCCGCTATAAAAATACACTGCCCTGGGATTTACTCCATGCGAACGCACCCTGGGCAGTGCGTTCACGATGCTTTAAATTTTCCAGGCCCACATGGCCTTCTACGCGAACGCGAGGGAGGGGTCGCGAACGCAAAGACAAAAGGGCAGTTGGGCCGGCCCAATTGGATGGACCCTATGCGAACACGACAGAGGGCCCGCGAACGCGAGGGCTAGCTGGGCTAGACCTTCCCGAGCGTGGCTGGAAGGGTGCAAACGAGAAGGCCAGGGAGCCCAACCCATCGCGAACACGGGATGGGGAACGCGAACACGGGATGGGGAACGCAAACGCGTAGAGCATCCATAGCTCCTGGCCAATTCCTTCTTCGCGAACGCGGCCACCTTCCCGCGAACGCGAAGAAGGAAACCAGATACAGAATATTCTGGTGTTTTGGAATTAACTCCGAGGGGTCCGAAACTCACCCGAGCCCCTCGGGACCCCGGTCAAAGACACCAACAAGTCTGTATTCATGATACGGACTCACTCGAACTTCCGGAACATGAAAAACAACAACATAACTTAAAATTCAACACCAAAACCAAATTGAATCAACTTAAGAACTCTAGAATTCACTTCATTGCGCCGAACGGGTCTATACTGCTCGGAATGACTTCAAATTTTTGCAGACAAGTCATAAATGACTATACGGAACTATTCCTGGTCCCGAAATTCCGTTCGGACCTCGATAGCATAAAATCACATTCTAAACCAAATTTCAAGTTCTATGAAAATTCTCAAAACTTCACTAACTCTAATGTCCTATTTTGATCCGAAACCCGTCAAATCAAGTCTGTATCTTACGAAATTTCGAAGATAACTTAAATAACACATATTGAACTTGTCCCGGGCTCCGGAACCATAATACGGGCCTGGCAGCACAGGTTTCACATCAAGGTTCGTTTTCATAAGCCTTTATTATTTTCAGAAAACAATTTTCTTTAAAAATTTATTTCTCGGACTCGGGTCCTCAGAATTTGATTCCGGGCATACGCCCAAGTCCCATATTTTCCTACGGATCTTCCGGGACCGTCAGATCACGGATCCGGGTCCGTTTACCAAAAATATTAACCAAAGTCAACTTTATTAAATCAATTATTATAAATTCAACTCTTTATCAAGTTTCCATATAAAGGCTTCCCACCTATGCGCCCAGGCTGCGCACGCACATCGAGGTGAGATTGACGGAGGCTTTCGGGGCCTCGGAACACAATCATAATTAAATTTACATAAGATGACCTTTTGGGTCATCATAGATGTATTCACCTTTGTCGGGGGAAAGCGGGTCGACTTTGGGCCCGAGGTAATAAATGCACACTATGGGCTTCCCAATTCTGACAATGACGTATACAGATCAAGGGGAAGAGAGAGAGGAATAGAGTGGTTGGGGTGAAACGTTACACCCCATGTTTTCGTACGTGAGAGTACATCGTAAGTCAATTGATGTAAGCTCGGAAATAAGATTATATTTGATGAAATATAAAGTAAGTTAATCATGTTACATTAGAGGTTACAAATATTTAAGATCATGAATATCGAGTACCGAGAGGGTTGGAAAGCTTAGAAGCTAAACCAATTGAAGAAAATAAGTTTCGTCAAAAGTTGACGAGTTTGGAATGTTATAACATGTACTTTAGGGTGAGACTATGGTTCATTACATGATAAGTAGGTTATGCTATGAGTTAATTTTTATCATATTATAGTTGTGTTCTACGTTTTGAAGTCAAGCAAGTGGTGGAACAAAAGTTGGCAAAGGTCTTCACAAGTTACACTCATAATGTGCTTAACATTAGGTCAAATATAACTGAGATTTTCTCCCGATATACTTAGAATTAGGGGATGATCTACCTACAAAACTGAAGATATATGAGTCTAGTTTCTAACTCATTAAACCGTTCATCTATACAACATAGGAGTAGAGAGATATGTGCAATTATGCGAGACTGCGCAGACATCATAAGTGACAAATAGGTGGATCACTAGAGCTTTTTGAGCAATAGATTTCATGTATTATATGAGGTCTTATTGCGACATATTATATACCAAATTGAAGGTCCTGGAATGTAGTTTCCAACACTCTTAATCGTTTGTTCATACGACATCAGGATAAAAAGATATATGCGTCGGAAGATGGACCAATCTGAGGGTGCCAAGCTAGCACCTCTTTGACTTTTCCAAACTTGATATATATAAACATTAGGTCGGCTTTCTCTTTATTATTAAGCATAAAACGACCGGAGAACACCCAAATACATAATCTCAAGATATCTACTAGGGTTTCAAAGATGAATATCATCCCGGGCATGAAATCGAGAAGCAATAACATCAAAACGATCCCTACGACGTAAGTGTCACTACACCGCCTCTTCTTTTTCTTTGTAGTTAGAGTTTTGGAAGTTACTTCATAATTAAGAAACTTCTAATATCTGTATTTAAGGGTTTAAATATCAAGGAAGTTTGATAAATGTGTTTCCTAATAGTTAGAACTCACGGGACGATGATCGGAAGCCGTGAGTTCGAGTTATTTGACTTGTAGCGGACTATTTTGTGTTGCTGTTGGGCTGAGTGTTTTACTACTGTTTTGTGGAGTTTTGGAGGAGGAAGGGTGTGGATAAATACCATATAGAGATGTAGGGTTGTGATCTGGTCGTTCGACACAACTACGGTGGTCGTCTTATGTGTGAAGTGATTAGGTTGTGTGTGGATTGTTTTGGGAGGCTCAATATGATTATTATTGATGTTGTTAGGGCTTTTATGTGATTGTTTTGACTTGTGTTAATTCATATAAATAGGTGAGGTTCTGTCCGTTTCATCGTAAAATAGGTTGTGGTCGATACATAATAGTTATGACGCTTAAACGATAACGATAGTGTCGTTTCTCTTATTGTAGATTAAGGAGTTGTGACATTTGCGTAGCTTGAGGTTGGGGCAGTATATACAAGGTATGTGAGGCTATCCCTTTCCTTCTTTTGCACGACTCCGATTGTACATAATGCAATGAACGAGCTTCCAAAGATACTCTACTCTTAGAAGCTAGCAGTACTTACATTGTTTCCCTTCTTATGGAACAATTGATGTTGAGGTTGCTTCTCTTATTCTTATGTTATCAATGTTGTTGGTACTTACTGATTCTTATAATATTCTTGATGAAAAGTTAATCCTAATAACGTGTACGGAGAATATCGACCTTACGTCACTCCGAAGGGTTCAGAATATGATTCCAATGAGTCCTACATGCATTATATATATATATATGTATCTATTTTACTCTACCGAGCCGCGCTATAGTCGGCCGGGTATGGCACCTATTGTGCAACCACTGATCAGTTGGGTTTACCAAGTCCTCTTTGAGGCCGAGTATGATATCATGATGATGATGCCCACAGAGGCGAATGTTCGATGATAATGATGATGCCCACATAGGCGGATGTTTTAAAATGATTATGTGTATATATGTATCATGCATTTCATGTTACTGTCTCTTAGAAGCACTCAGATGCTACAGGTTGTATCTCCTACATCTCTCTTTACATTACTGTTCTTATTTATGCTTTCCTGCCTTACATACTCAGTACTTTATTCGTACTGACGTCCTTTTATTTGTTGACGCTGCATGTCATGCTGCAGGTCCTGATAGACATGTAGACACAGCTCCTCCACCACAATAGGCTTTCCAGTTCAGCGGTTATAGGCGAGATCCCTTCTCCGGACTTGCCGTGGTCTTGGTATGCATTTTTGTTATAGATATTATGGGTATGTCGGGGCCCTGTTCCGGCTATGTTGCATTACTTATGCTCCTTTAGAGGCTCATAGACAGGTGTCAACTCATGTATAGTTTGGTATCCCTTTTTGGATAATTTTTGTTGTATAATCTTTCATGGCAGCGTTGTAGCTCGTACCTTTTATCTAGTTTCTTAGTAATCTTGTCATCCCATATGATGTATGTTCATGATCCATATCTACCATTTATATTGATCTCGTTATCCCTTAAACATAATAAGAAGGTTAGATAAAATGTACGTTGGTGCTCGGCAAGTATGGCCCGGGTGCTAGTCATGATCCTCCAGTTTTGGTCGTGAAAAACTTGGTATCAGAGCAGGTTTGTCCTAGGGGTTGTCTATGAGCCGTGTCTAGTAGAGTCTTGTTTATGGGTGTGTTGTGCACCACACTTATAAGCAAGAGGCTACAGGGCATTTAGGACTGTTACTCTTTCTTCTTACTCTAGATCGTGTGGTAGAGCTCAATCGTAAGAACTCAATTTCCTCAATTCTATCTTATTTATAATACGACGATGCATACATCTAGAAAGATGGAGGGTAAGAGATTGCAATGTGGCTGTGGAAGAGATGAGTCAGAGGAACTCAATTTTGCATCATGCTTATGATGAGTAAATATGAGGGCTTCAGCAGATCATGTGTGTACTAAGATGTGTTAGTTTCTTAATAAGGAGCTCTAATGAAAGAATATCTATCTACCCATATGGTAAAAAGAGAAATAAGAGAATCAGAAGGTAGATACGAGTTTTAGCAAGATAAAGAAGGGTACGAGTTACCTAGTTAATAAATATTATCAGTATTTATAATTCTGGCAGAGACCTATAAGCATTTTTAGTTGCTTTCAACGGTAACAGAGATATCTACAATTGTCCATACCAATCTCAATTATGCCCAATGCGAGCTAACTGAAATAATTTGAGAGAAGGATAGGATATCAGGATCCAGCTGGGGTTAGAGTAACCGAAAATCATGGATAGATTGTTATCATTATTTAACATCTTTGAAGGGTAGTGCAGAACATGGTAATAGTTCTAATTTGGAGATATCCATATGGTCACTCTAGAATAGAACAATCAGATATGAATACTAGAATATTCAGAAATTTTAGAAGATAGGCACTAGGATCCTAGAAGGGATAACTATTTGCCTTAGTATGACTCCAGCCGCCAAAAAAAAAGAAGAAGAATGTTAGGCGTCCCGAAGAGCCAGTGATATGAAGCAGGGGGAGCTAAATGTGAAATAACGTCATGTTAAAGTCTTTATAATAGGGCGATAGACAGAGATATTAGCATGAGAATAAGAAGAGAGTAAATGAATCATTATGAGTAAGAGGTGATAAATGAGTGATAGCGGTAAATCAAAATATGGTATAATGATAAAGTCTATAGTCAAGTGAAGAAAAAAAAATGAGAGGAGACTGGCCTTGAGACAAAACAAAAGTATAAGCCATAAAGCCATACCCTTATTTCGAGAAATGAGTTGGTGACTCACACGTTACCATAAGGAAAAGTTAGACCCCCAAGTAATAGAAATTAGTATGGGATATTAAACAAGAAAAAAAAACGAACATGAATTAGGGATCAAATGAATTGGTAATAGTCGACATCGTTTCGAAGATAATGTTTCGACAATAATAGAATGAACAATAGAAGAATAACCCTTAAAGGTCATTCACGAAGACGCTTCCCTAAAGCAAGCACTATGAGCAGAATTAAGCTTAAGGGACTAAATGTGCCAGTTATACAACGTGTCACCCTTGTGTGTACGAATTTCAATTATACTTGGTGTAGAAGGGTTACCGCAAGGCGAGTAATGTCTGTGAAGATGTAGAAACAAAATGCCAAAGATGAAGAGGTAAATATCAAATGGTAAAGGAAGAATGTGGTAAAAGGTGAAAGGAATAAGATTGCATTTATTCATATCCTACACATATAATATAACTCCAGAACATTATGCAAGCATAATGTTGGGGAGAAAGGGTTTCGCACTCGATGATATTGATATATAAGTGGGAATGAACACTTGATATATATGGATCCCGTACAAGAGGTAAGTTAAGACAAAGGACATAACCCAAGAGGCGTTACATAAAATAAAGATATGAGAGTTGACCAATGGGTAGTCAGTAGTTGATTCAGGAAGAGCCTAGTTATGGCTAGATAGGAGGATATAGGCAAATCAGTAGATCATGCAAGATAAACGTAGTGAAACCCAGCATAGGAAATTCAGTCTCTTAGATACAAAATCGTAATCCTCGAGAAATATTCAGATAGGAGTTGGGGTAGTAGAAGGTACAATATAAGTGTTACGGAAATAAAAGAGAGTGCCACAATGGAGACAACTGAAATTTCAATTCAGAAGAAACCCTACAAGCACAAGGGCATGGAGGTAAGTAACTAACGATAATGATAGGCGAGTAAGAACATCATAAATACCGTGGGATATACAATGTAATAAGGTCTTAGCTTTATAAGAGTTATAAGTTCTTCCCTAAGTACTACAATGAAAGACTAGATGAGGAAATAAGGAAGCAGGCTTGAACATAAGCATAGTGACCTAAAGTAGAAATGGTCTTGTAACAATAGTCTCACTATAATGTTGTATGCACTCCATAAGAAAGTGGAATCTATCGTAACTAATGAACGGAAGAAAAATAATCTATCAAAAGTTGATAATTGAGATCATATGAGTTACAGGGAACCCGCGTATTCATGGGCACTAAGATAGGCCAAGTATCCATGCAGCAAGTGGCAGAATGACCAGGAAAAGTAATTG
>ML277500.1:0-29024 GCA_005239495.1 Nicotiana undulata
GTATTATTGGTATTTTTATTTAGTTCAGAAGTTATCTACTTTCGCACTTAAAAAGGAATATAACTGTTCTAGTTATTTCTGTTAATTTAGTGTTAATATTTTAATGTAATTGTGTACGTTGGCTTGTCTAGCGGGTTTCAACGTTAGACGTAGTCATGTCCCGAAGGTGGGATTTTAGGTCTGTGACAAGTTGGTATCAGAGCACTAGGTTGCTTAGGTCTCACAACTCACGGACAAACTTGGTAGAGTCTGAGGGATCGGTACGGAGACGTCTGTACTTATCCCCCAGAGGCTACAAAGTTAGGATTAACTTCATATCTTTCATTCTCTGTCGTGCCATCTGAATTCTAAATACTAATTGAGTCCCTATCTTACTCTCTCGCAGATGGCGAGAACGCGTGCTTCCTCATCGACCGGTCAGCAACCCGATCCCCCTATTGCAGGTCCTACGAGGGGCCGAGGGAGAGCTAGAGCAACGACCTAGTAGAGGACCCACAGGTAGACTATTCCGGTGAGGTTCCTGCTCGGACGGTTCCAGTCGGACCAGCTCAGTTCCCGGAGGGGTTCATTACCACTCTAGTGCTTCAGGATGCTCTAGTCCGCTTGGTGGGACTTATGGAGAGTGTGGCTCAGGCCGGTCTTCTTCCTACTGCACCAGCTGGTTCTTAGGCTGGGGGGAGGGACCCAGACTCCTGTTATTCATACCCCAGAGCAGGTTGCCACTCAGTTTCAGAATACAACACCTCAGACAGCTGGAGTAGCTCAGCCGGGTATTGTGGCACTGGCAGCCGAGGGTGCAACTATGTCAGCAGATGCTCTATGGAGACTAGATCGGTTCACCAAGTTATTCACTACTACTTTTACTGGTGCACCGTCAGAGGATCCATAAGATTATTTGGACAACTGTCATGAGGTTCTTCGGAACATGGGCATAGGGGAGTCCAATGGAGTTGACTTTACTACTTTTCGGTTATCTGGCGCAACCAAGACTTGGTGGAGAGACTATTGCCTGACCAGACCAGCTGGTCTGCACCATTGACTTGGGCTCAGTTCTACGAGTTATTCTTGGGGAAGTTCCTTCCAGTTACACAGAGGGAGGATCTTCGAAGGTAGTTTGAGGGCCTCCAACAGGGATCTATGTCTATCACTCAGTACGAGACCAGGTTCATCACTCTAGCCAGGCATGCACTTATGATACTTCCCACTGATCGTGAGAGAGTGCAAAGATTTATTGAGGGTTTAGCTTAGCCCATCAGACTCCAGATGGCCAGGGAGTCAGGTACTGATATTTCTTTCCAGGATGCGACCGATGTGGCCAGGAGGATTGAGATGATTCTGTCACAGGGAGGTGGCCAGGGGGCTGACAAGATGCCCCATCACTTTGGTAGATTCAGTGGAGCCTCATCTGGAGGCAGGGATTCTTTCGGTAGAGGCCATCCACACCGACCTTTTCAGTCAGCACTTCAGGTATCTCCCCGTGCACCGCCAGCCCCTATTAGTGCACCACCAGCACCTATCAGTGCACATCCACTTCAGAGCTACCAGGGTGGTTATCAGGGTTGTTAGGGACAGTTCTAGCTCAGCCACATCAGCAGAGACCTTGTTATTCTTGTGGTGTTCATGGGCACATTGCAAGGTATTGCCCCAGGGCTTCTAGTAGTTCTCAGTATCAGGGTTCTCACGCCATGGTCCCCGCAGGAGGTGCACCCCCACCCCCTCAGCCAGCTAGGGGTGGTGGTTGTGGTGCTAGAGGTGGAGGTCAGACTCATATAGGTGGAGGGCAGGCCGTGAGAGGTAGAGGTCAGCCCGTAGCAGGTAGACCCAGAGATGTGCAGGTTGGGGGGGCTCAGCCCCGGTGCTATGCTTTTCCTGCCCGTCCTGATGCTGAGGCTTATAACACAGTTATTATAGGTACGGTTTCAGTTTACAGCCGAGAGGCTTCAGTGTTATTTGATCCGGGTTCTACATTCTCCTATGTGTCTTCATATTTTTCCCCTTATTTGAGCATGCCCCGTGATTCCTTGAGTACTGTTGTGCATGTGTCTACACCAGTGGGTGATCTATAGTGGTAGATCGAGTCTACCGTGCTTGCTTAGTAGTTATTAGTGGTCTGGAGACTCAGGTTGATTTTTTGCTTCTTGATATGGTTGACTTTGATGTGATATTGGGGATGGATTGGTTATCCCCCTATTATGCTATTCTGGACTGTCATGCCAAGACAGTGACCTTGGCCTTGCTAGGGGTACCTCGTTTGGAGTGGAGGGGGACTCCTAGTCATTCTTCTGGTAGAGTTATTTCTTATATGAAGGCTCGGCGCATGGTCG
Source organism: Nicotiana undulata (assembly GCA_005239495.1). Taxonomy (NCBI): domain Eukaryota; kingdom Viridiplantae; phylum Streptophyta; class Magnoliopsida; order Solanales; family Solanaceae; genus Nicotiana; species Nicotiana undulata. The sequence goes on from ML277500.1 coordinate 2,325, forward strand.
AGAAGGGTTGTTTGGCCTATCTGTCCTATGTTCGTGATTCTAGATCCGAGGTTCCTTCCATGGAGTCTGTGCCCGTAGTTCGTGAGTTTCCATAGGTATTCCCTTCTGACCTTCCGGGTATGCCACCCGACAGGGATATTGACTTTGGTATTGAGGTAGCTGAGGGCACTCAGCCTATTTCCACTCTGCCGTATCGTATGGCCCCACCAGAGTTGAAGGAATTGAAGGAGCAATTGCAGGATTTGTTGGATAAAGGCTTCATTAGGCCTATTGTTTCTCCTTGGGGTGCTCCAGTGTTGTTCGTCAAGAAGAAAGATGGCTCAATGAGGATGTTTGACTACCGGCAGTTGAATAAGGTTACTATTAAGAACAAATATCCTTTGCCGAGGATTGATGATCTCTTTGACCAACTTCAGGGTGCTACGGTGTTCTCCAAGATATACTTGAGATCTGGTTATCATCAGCTGAGGATTAGGGCTTCTGATGTCCCTAAGACAACTTTTCGCACTCGTTATGGGCACTATGAGTTTTTGGTGATGTCTTTTGGGTTGACTAATGCCCCCGCTGCATTCATGGAGTTGACAAATCGAGTGTTCAGGACTTATTTTGACTCGATCGTTATTATTTTCATTGATGATATATTGATATACTCTCGCAGCCGAGAGGAGCATGAGCAGCACCTTAGAGTCGTCCTCCAGACTCTGAGGGATAGTCAGTTGTATGCCAAATTCTCCAAGTGTGAGTTTTGGTTGAGTTCAGTTGCATTTCTAGGCCATGTGGTCTCATCAGAGGGTATTCAGGTAGATCCCAAGAAGATTTCAGCATTTAGAGATTGGCCTAGGCCCACTTCAGCTATAGAGATTCGGAGCTTCTTGGGCTTAGCAGGATATTATCGCCGATTTGTGGAGGGTTTTCATCTATCGTAACCCCGATGACCAGGTTGACCCAGAAGAGTGCTTAGTTCAGGTGGTCTGATGAGTGTGAGGCGAGCTTTCAGAAGCTCAAGACAGCCTTGACCACGGCACCAGTGTTAGTATTGCCATTAGGTTCAGACCGTATACCGTGTATTATGATGCTTCACGGGTTGGGCTTGGTGCAGTATTGATGCAGGACGACAAGGTTATAGCCTATGCTTCTCGTCAGTTGAAGATTCATGAGAAGAACTATCCAGTTCATGATTTGGAGCTTGCAGCTATTGTTCATGCTTTGATGATTTGGAGGCACTATCTATACGGAGTGCCATGTGAGGTGTTCACGGACTATAAGAGCTTGCAGTATCTGTTCAGACAGAAGGAGTTGAACATGAGGCAGAGGAGATGGTTAGAGTTTCTGAAGGATTATGATATTACCATTCTTTATCATCCGGGGAAGGCCAATGTGGTGGCCGATGCTTTGAGCCGGAAGTCAGTCAGTTTGGGAAGTCTAGCTTATTTATCAGTCAGGGAGCGACCTCTTGCGTTTGATGTTCAGGCTTTAGCCAACCGATTTGTGAGATTGGAGGTTTCTGAGACTGGCAGTGTCCATACTGTGGCTCGTTCTTCATTGTATGATCGTATTCGGGCCAGTCAGTATGATAATCGTTATCTATGTAACCTTAGAGATACGGTTCGGCACGGAGGTGCCAAGCAGGTCACAGTGGATGATGAGGGAGTTATGAGGATGCAGGGCCGTATTTTTGTTCCCGATATTGATGGAATTCGTGATTTGATACTTCAGGAGGCCCATAGTTCCCGGTATTCCATTCATCCGGGCGCCGCAAAGATGTACCAGGACTTGTGGCAGCATTATTGAAGGCATAGAATGAAGAGGGATATTGTAGCTTATGTAGCTTGGTGCTTGAACTGTTAGCAAGTTAAGTACGAGCACCAGAGACCCGGTGGTTTGATGCAGCAGATTCAACTTCCTGAGTGGAAGTGGGAGCGTATCACCATGGACTTTGTAGTTGGGCTCCCACGGACTCAGTGGATATTTTATGCGGTTTGGTTTGTTGTGGATAGGCTGACCAAGTCAGCGCATTTCATTCCGGTATCAGTGTCGTATTCAACAGAGAAGTTGGCAAAGATTTACATGAGAGAGATTGTTAGATTGCATGGTGTGCCCATATCCATTATATCAGACCGAGGTACTCCGTTTACCTTCTATTTCTGGAGAGTATTTCAGCGAGAGTTGGGTACACAGATTGATTTGAGCACAACATTTCATCCTCCGACAGACGGACAATCCAAGCGTACTATTAAGATTTTAGAGGATATGTTGCAGGCCTGTGTCATTGATTTTGGTGGTTCATGGGACCAGTTCTTGCCTTTAGCTAAGTTTGCCTACAACAACAACAACTATCAGTCGAGCATTCAGATGGATCCGTATGAGGCGTTGTATGGTAGACGGTGTCGGTCTCCAGTAGGATGGTTTTGAGCCGGGAGAGGCTAGGTTGTTGGGTTCTGAGTTAGTCCAGGATGCCTTGGACAAGGTGAAGATTATTCAGGATAGACTTCGTACAGCTCAGTCCAGGCAAAAGGGTTATGCGGATCGCAGAGTTTGAGATTTGTCTTTCATTATAGATGATCAGGTGTTTCTTAGAGTGTCACCTATGAAGGGCGTGATGAGGTTCGGGAAGAAGGGCAAGTTGAGCCCTAGGTACATTGGTCCATTTGAGATTTTGGATAAGGTAGGAGAGGTGGCCTACAGACTTGCCTTGCCACCGCATTTATCAGCCGTGCATCCAGTGTTTCATGTATCTATGCTCAGGAGGTATGTTGCGGATCCATTCCATGTTCTTGACTTCAGCGGTGTCCAGTTGGACCAGAGTTTGTCTTATGAGGAGGAGCCAGTAGCCATATTAGCTAGGCAAGTTCGTCAGTTGAGATCGAAGAATTATCCTTCGGTTCGTGTTCAGTGGAGAGGTCAGCCTGTTGAGGTAGCTACTTAGGAGTCCGAGTCTGATATGCGGAGCCGTTATCCACACCTTTTCCCAAACTCAGGTACCTTCTATGTCCGTTCGAGGACGAACGTTTGTTTTAGTGGTGGAGATTGTAATGACCCAAAAGGTCATCCTGTGCTAATTTAACTAAATTTGTGTTCCGAGGCCTCGAAAGCCTCCGTTAATCTCACCTCGATATGCGTGTGCAGCCCGGGCGCATAGCCGGGAAGCCTTATGTGAAAATTTGATAATAAGTTGAATTTCAGTAATTAATTGAATACAGTTGACCTTGGTCAACCTTTTTGGTAAACAGACCCAGACCCGTGATTTGACGGTCTCGGAGGGTCCGTAGGAAAATATGGGACTTGGGAGTATGCCCGGAATCGAATTCCGAGGTCCCAAGTTCGAGAAATAAATTTTTAAAGAAAATTGTTTTCTGAAAATAATAAAGACTTTTGAAAATGGAATTTGATTTGAAATATGTGATATCGGGGCCGTATTATGGTTTCTGGAGCCCGGAACAGATTTAATATGTGTTATATGAGTTATATGTAATGTTTGGTGTAAAACGGACTTGATTTGATGTGTTTCGGATCGAAAATGGAAAGGTTAAAGGTTAATGAAGTTTTTGAGGATTTTCATAGATTTTGGTGTTTAATTCATTGATTTTAATGTTATCTCGGTGGTTTCAGTACTTGAATAAGTCAGTAGCATTATTTGGGAGTTGTGTGTATCTTTGGTGTTGAGCCCCGAGGGCTCGGGTGAGTTTCGGATAGGTAACGGGGTGCAAAAAGTTAGAAAATCTGGTGTTTTTTTGATGTTTTTCTGGTGTCTGATGAACTACTCTTCGCGAACGCGGGCCAACCCTCGCGAACACGAAGTGTAGGTAGGTGAGTCCTAGGTTTTACTCTACGCGAACGCGTAGAGAGAGACGCGAACGCGGAGCACCGGAAGGTTTCTCTACACGAACGCGTCCCCAGGGGTGCGAACGCGGCCTTACGCTCGCGAACGCGTAAGCCAGTAGAGTCAAACCTACGCGAACGCGGCCAAGGACTCGCGAACGCATAGGTCAGGATAGTCAACCCTTCGCGAACGCGGCCAGGGTCCCGCGAATGCGAAGGGTATTTTTGCCCAGTGATTTTTAATTTTCAAAAACAGAAACATTATAGGATTTTCACCACCTTTCTCAACCCTCCTTTTTCCCCACTCTCCTTAGGAGATATTGGAAGACCTCCATCACCATAGCTTCATAGGTAAGTGTTCCTAACACCAATTCCTTCCATTCCTCTTCATTAATCACTAGAATCTAGGCCTAAAATCATGAAAACAAAGTAGAAATTAAGGGTTTTGGGTAGAGTTAGGGTTCATGGGATATTGGGTAATTTAACCTCATTTTTGGGGTCGGATTTAGAAACAAATTGCATATTTGGATTCGTGGGGGTATGGGAGATCGGGTTTTGGTCGGAGCCTCGTGTTTGGACCAAGCAGGCCCGAGGTCGAATTTTGGTATTTTTGGAAGAATGTTGGGATAATTAGGCTATGGGGCTGAATTATTGAGTCATTATTGATGTTATTGAATTAATTATGTCTAGATATTATCGTTTCGGAGTCGGATTCAAGAGGAAAGGCAGTGTTAGAGGCTTGACTTGCATTTTTGGACCCGAGGTAAGTGTCTTGCCTAACTTTAGTGAGGGAATAAGTATTGTGCCCTATGTGCTATGTGTTTTATCATGTCCAATGCATAGGTGATGTGACGAGTACCTATGCATTGTGTGTCAAGTATGCACGTGAGTCCGTTTTGCTTAATTATTTGTTATTACCTCAATGATTATTGTGTTATGAAGTAGTTCATTTTGAAAATTGTTTAACTGTGGAGACTACTTGATTAAGAATTGTGTTGTGATGTCCTAGTGGAGGAACCAAATCATTAAGTTATGTACTCGTAAGGAATTGGTTATAGCTGAGACCCTTCCCGGGCAAATATGTTGATTTTAGTTGTTATTCCCCATGTCGGGTGGTTATGAATTGAAAGTTCGGTAATTGATTTCCTTGCCAAATTGATATTTATTTTTGATATTACTAGGGCGAGCAAGAGAGTAAAATACGAAGGGTGATTCCGTGCCATTCATTCATATCATTCATTCAGTTATATACTTATCGCATTGTGAGGAAGAGAGTAAAAGCACGAAGGGTGATGTCGTGCCATTCATTTCATTTATTTATTATGTAATGTGAGGAAGAGAGTAAAAGCACGAAGGGTGATGTCGTGCCATTCATTTCATTTATTTATTATGTAATGTGAGGAAGAGAGTAAAAGCACGAAGGGTGATACCGTGCCATTCATTTCATTTATTAATTATTGCACTGTGAGGAAGAGAGTAAAGCACGAAGGGTGATGTCGTTCCATTCATTTCATTTATTATTGCATTCATTTCATATATTTACTTGTTGCATCGTGAGAACGAGAGTAAAAGCACGAAAGATAATGCCGTGCCATTCATTATCTGTTTATTTATTGTACTCGATATCTCATTTTGCTTCGTACTTGTTGCCCCCTTACTTGTTCCCGTATTACATGCTTATCTGTTAAATATCTTTTACTTCCCTGCTATATTTTTGGTAGAACTGTACAGGTAGGTTATCGTTGTCGTGTCTAGCCTCGCCACTACTTCGGCCGGGGTTAGGCTCGGCACTTGCTCATTACATGGGGTCGGTTGTACTGATGCTACACCTGCACTTCTTTATGTTGTGCAGATCCCGCAGTCGGACCCAGTGGACACTGATAGAGGGAGTATCCTTCAGTCCACTTTGGAGATTTCAAGGTAGACCCGCAGACGTTCGTGGGCCTTGGCGTCTCCTCTACCCTTATCTTTCTATTCTGTCTTGTTTTTTTTAGTTCTGAGACAGTTATGTATTATTTCTTCAGACCTTGTATTTAGTAATCTCATAGACAGTCCGTGAGTTAGTGACTCCAGGTTTTGGGATATTGCAAAGGGAATGTATTATTGGTATTTTTATTTAGTTCATAAGTTATCTACTTTCTCACTTAAAAAGGAATATAAACTGTTCTAGTTATTTATGTTAATTCAGTGTTAATATGTTAATGTAATAGTGTATGTTGGCTTGTCTAGAGGGTTCAACGTTAGACGCAGTCATGGCCTGAAGGTGGGATTTCGGGTCTGTGACAGAGGTGCGCCTTCAGAACATTCGGGAAGAAAACTTAGTGCTAACAAGTTGGGTAGAGAGGCTCGAGGCCGATCTTATGCAGATAAAAGCCGAAGCTATCGATGCCCGGGACGAAGCTGAAGAGGCACGAACAAAAGCTGATAAGAAATTAGTCGTTTACTTGAGTGATGCTACTTATACTCGGGCTGAGCTGAGGGAAGCCTTTGATAGGGAGAGAAGAGTCAAGGAATACGCTTGATGCAAATCCTGGAGGGAGACTCTCGAGGAGATACACACTCATGGTTTTGATCTTTCGGAAGAAATAAAGCAGGCTAAAGCGGACGAGATTGATGCCCAGTTCTTCCTTGCTTGTGTTTGTTTTCCTTGTCTTCTCAATTTTTGGTGCTTGTTGTCGGTCGGTCGAACGACTCGGGTTTGCTGACCTTGTGCTTAAGCTCTTGATTATGGGGTCAGTACGGCCTTTAATCAGCCCGTAGGCCTTTTGGCATTGGCCCTTAGGCTCCAATGCGTCTGCCTTTGAGCGTTTTCAGTTTTCACATGTCTAGGATTAGTCTTCGAGTCGTGTTTCGGCTCGAGGTCATCTGTCCTTCGGTTTCTTTCGAGTTGATTCGAAACAATCTTTAGAATGGCTATAGTTTCCATCGCTTAAAGATTAATTCAAAGTTTTTTGTGTTCGCCCGACTCTTCGACGGCCCAAAGGAACCTCGATTATGAGTTGTTATGTGGCAATGAACGGGCACCTCGAAGGGTCTTTCCCTACGAGCCGACATGAAAATGTTCGAAACTCTTTCTTACGAGCCAACATGAAAATGTTCGAAACTCTTTCTTACAAGCCGACATGAAAATGTTCGAAACTCTTTCTTGTGAGCCGACATGAAAATGTTCGAAACTCTTTCTTGTGAGCCGACATGAAAATGTTCGAAACTCTTTCTTACGAGCCGACGTGAAAATGTTCGAAACTCTTTCTTACAAGCCGACATGAAAATGTTCGAAGCTCTTTTGCTTACCATGAAGGTAGCGTGATCTTAACCGGTTCTTTCAGAAATAATTTTGAACGATTTGATTTAGTGGCGATGGTCGGGCGTCCCCGAGTCGCGTTAGTTTGGCCGTAACCTTACGATCGAAGTCGTTCTTGTTCAGTCGTAGCCTTTAATCTCGAGTATTGTATCCTCGACATCTATATTCGAGGGTATGACTTTTTAGGGGTCTTACAAATTCAAATATATAGCGTTGGCTTTGAAGTCGGGATTGTGTTATGTTTTAGGTTGTATGATCCAGACACGGCCTACTTGAGGTCTTATAGCTTCGAACGCACCTGAGGTTACCCGCTTGGGATCTTACTACCTCGGATTTTGATAACTTTATGATAGTCCGCTTATGGCAAAAAATAGCCCTTCGATTGTTTGGTACAAGTATACATGTTTTCTCCTTTGAGGGTTCGACCCTTCTATACGGACATGGTTCGTTTGACCGTTTGGCACGATATACAATTTTCCTATTGGAACCCTTCTCAGCTTGCTTTGACTCATTCGAGGAGGTGATGCCCCCCTAGTATTTGAGGTTGATTGGAGTGAAGCCTCTAATACTTGTTTAAGCTTTCCCTAGGTAGAATATAGATGTTGCCTCGTTAAAAACCTTGTCGGCAAAACCCTTTCTGGGGCAAAATCCGATCGAGAAAAAGAGTGCAACACAAGCTTTAAAACCTGAGGTCTTGCCGGAAGACACTTTGATTCCCCTTGCTGGATATCTGCGTATAAGTTAGTACGAAACGTAAATAAACAAAGGGGTATAGTCACACCTTGGCAGTGGTGGCGTTCCAGCTTCGGTTGCACGTTATCTTTGTCTGCCCGCTCCAAGGACGCGGTACGGTCCTTTACTCATGAGTTCGGAAGCGGTCGGGGTACAGCTTGTTACAGGTGTTTGGCCGTCTATTTTTCCTTTGGTTCTTTCGACGTGGAAGGCATCGTCGCCGGTATCACGTTGTGTACCACGAACATTTATTTTGAGGTATGATGCTCCCCGTACACTGTCTTTATTCCCTCCTTTGATGGAAACTTCATCATTTGATAGAGGGTCGACGGTACTTCTCTCATGCAGTGTATCCATGGCCTTCCGAGCAGGGCGTTGTATCTCATGTCCCCGTCAATGAAATGAAATTTGGTGTTTTGGATTGTGCCGACCATGTTGACTGGGAGGGTAATTTCTCCTTTTGTTGTCTCGCTTGCCATGTTGAATCCGCTCAGAACTCGAGAGGAAGGCACAATTTGTTCAACCAACCTGAGCTGCTCTACTACCGTTGACCTGATTATGTTGGCCGAGCTACCTGGATCCACAAGTACACGTTTAATTTGAAATGTATTTACAAGAAAAGAGATTACCAGAGCATTGTTGTGAGGCTGAGACAAGGTCTCGATGTCCTCGTCACTGAATGTGAGGGCATCCTCGGGTATGTATCCTCGAGTCTGCTTTTCCCTAGTGATGGATATCTTCGTTCGTCTGAGGATCGGTTCTTGCGGGATGTCGATCCCTCCCATGATCATGTGGATGACGTGTTGCGGCTCCCCTGTCTCATTCTTCATGTTCGTCTCCCTTTCCCGAATTTGGGTTTTAATTCGGTCGCTGAGGAATTCCTGGAGATTCCCTTTGTTAATTAACTGACTATTTCTTCTCGGAGCTGCCTGCAGTCTTCGGTCCTATGGCCGTGTGTGTTGTGGAATTCGCACACAAGATTGTGATTTCTTTGCAATGGGTCTGACAACACGGGTTTCGTCCATCTAGTGTCTTTGAGTTTACCTATAGCTGACATAATGTCTGAAATGTCGACGTTGAAGTTGTATTCTGATGGTCGGGCTGCCTCCGCTGGTCCTGTGAATAGGTCATAACCGACATGGCTCACGAGTCCCTCAGGGTTATGGCCTTGGTTTGCCCTTCGATCGTTGCGGGGTATGTTTCGTCTGGGAGCGTTTCTTCGATCCTTAACGTATGGTTGGTACCTTTCCTTGCTTGTTCTCGGTTCCTTTGCCAGGAGCCTGCTGGGGTATACTGAGCCTGAGGGGGCTCCCAATTGGTTGTCCTCGACCCTAATCTTCGACTGGTATCGGTTGTGAACATCTGCCCAAGTGACGATAGGATATTCAACCAGGTTCTGTTTTAGCTACTTCGAGGCTATCTAGCTTAGCTCATTCAGGCCCTAGGTGAAGGCCTATACCGCCCAATCGTCCGAGACCGGCGGTAACTCCATTCGCTCAATTTGAAAGCGAGATACGAATTCCCGCAACATTTCACTTTCTCTCTGTTTGATTTTGAAGACGTCTGACTTCCTGGTTGCAACTTTGATGGCTCCTGCGTGCGCCTTTATAAAAGAATCCGCCAGCATGGCAAATGAGTCTATCGAATTGGGGGTAAGGTTGTGGTACCACATCATGGCCCCCTTCGACAGTGTTTCTCCAAACATTTTTAATAGGACATATTCGATCTCGTCTTCTTTTAAGTCAATTCCTTTTACAGCACAAGTGTAGGCGGTGATGTGCTCGTTGGGATCTGAAGTCCCGTTGTATTTTTCTAGGTCATGCATTCTGAATTTTTTCGGGATGGGCTTCGGGGCTGCACTCGAAGAGAAAGGTCTTTGCACGAACTTTTTCGAATCTGCACCCTTCAGAATCGAGGGAGCACACGGGATTTGGTCGACCCTCGTGTTGTAGGCCTCCATTTTTTTGTCGTTTGCTTCTATCCTCTTTTCCCTCGATTCAATTCTCTTGGTGAGATCCTCGAGCATTTTCATGATGGTGGGGTCGGTTGCCAACCCTTCGTTGCTCGATCTCTTCGGGACTTGCTCGACCCGAGGAGCCTCCTGTGGTGCTATCGTGCTTGGATTCTTTTGATGGCTCTGTAACTGAGCGATCGCCAATTGTTGTGCCTGTAATATTTCAAAAATATCGTGAAGGATAATCTACCTTTCTTCTTGAGTCGGGGTGTTCTGGACCTCTCGTTCTTCCGCATGACGCATATCATTGTTGGTGTGAGAACTGACGTCAATGTGTTGGGCGTTGTGCGAGCCCATATCCACCGGGTTTGGGTTTGGTACACCCTCAGGGTTTTGTGGCGGTGCGCCAGCACCTGAAACAGCTGCACTATTTTCTCCATGTTCTTCGACGCTGTTGTTCTCGCGTGCGTTTACTGAGTTAGACATTCTGACTTGAAATCAAAGATTCTTTTGGACCATAAAAAGTGTGAAAGATAACTTTCATTTTTTCAACGAACCAGCACTAAACAATCACTATTATTTTTATCCCCACGGTGGGCGCCAAACTGTTTACCTTGAAAACGGTAATTACAATTTTATTTGATTATGTGGTTCTAAAAATATGCAATCTATTTCAGTACTAGTTGTTAGACAGTTGATGCTAAGTGTGGTTGAAGCAGATAGAGTGAAAACAGTTAAGAAATCGAAGATAAGCAAACCGGGATGTCTCAAATCGGGCGCTCGATGCTGGCCTCGGGGGTCCTCAAGGTCGAGGCTCCGAGATACCGTTGGATGGTCAATGAAGCTATATCAACCTTATAGGCTTTGAGGTATACTATTTATGATCAATAATGAGCTATAAATGAAGAACAATTAATAGAAGGCAATAAATGTAAGTAAATGAGCTAGCAGAGAGAAATAGAGAATGTTTGAGTAATGAAGCAGAGAATGTTCTTGTTTCTTGTATTCAATATTGTGTGTGTTACAAAATTACAAGGGTCCCCGTTTTATAGGAGGGGGAATCCCAACATAGTACATTAACATTTATTACAAAGATTTACAATTGATACCGCTATTTAATGTTTGCGTATGGAGTTGTACTTTGTTACATAGCTGTTTGCCTCAATCCTTGTGCTGTTTCCCTATGTTGATCCCCAGACCATACTGCCTCGAGGTCGGCGTAATGGAGGCTCGAGGTCAAACTTCGGGTCGTGTCTCGGATCTTATGCGAATAAGCTTCCAAAGGTCACAATAAACATGAAATCGGCCATCCCGATTTTAGCCGTACACACAACCTTCCTTCAACTTTCTTGCACCATAGATTTCCTTGTGTTATTCTGGAACATCAAGCGAGACATCACATCATCTCTAATTCTTCTTTACTCTCTCCACTAGATCTCTTGGTACCTAGAAACCATAGGCTGGAAGATATGCTACTGACGACGCTGCTATCATTCCTGGATACTGAATCCCAAGGCTTCTAGCCCTTTATCTAAAGTATAAATTATTCACAACCTTCTGCACCTAAGTATCTCGTATGTTATTCACCTTTACCTTACTTACCTTAAAATCCAGCATCACATCTACTATCTATTTCAGGACCTCCTTTCCACATAGGTATAAATCACATCCACAACTTGAAGCTCTCTTACAATACTTGCACCTCTGGTGCATACACATTTGGTGGTAGCTCCATACTGACTTTTTTTATGAGTCTGGTACTCTTCTCACTTGCTCTATTGTAGGGCTGTTATGGAATATGGTGGTCTTGTTGTACTATGTCTCTTGTGCCTTTGATATTAATGATGGTCATACAATGTTCTCAATCACGATTTCTATGATTGCCTGGGGCCAATAATTAGACTCCTGATTTACTTGGTTGATGTAACTCTTTAGTTTCCTCTTCCTTCTGATCAGCCTTTATGTAGGCTTAAGCTATCTTCCAATTTGCGGCTCATGGCATTTAGTTATTACTTTAGCCTTTTGTGGACGTTATAGAAAACCATGATACAATTTTCTAATGATTCAATCCTTTGTCTATGACCTGGACCCAATTCCTTCTTTTAACTTATACCAGAGTCTCTACGACTGATGATTAATCGAATAATTCAATTTGTTCCATCTAAGCTTTCTTCGTAAGCAATTGCTTTTCCTGGTCTTTTTACCCCCTTGTTGCGTTCATACTTAGCTTATCTTAGTTCCCATGCATGCCGGAATGTTTTTGCAACTCATATGGTCTCGAATATTACTTTCGATATTTACTCCTTGTTAATTAGCCACGGTACGTTCCACTTTCTTTTGGAGTGCATACAATTTTGCAGGGAGACTGTTTTTACATGACCAATTCTCCTTCAAGTTACCATGTTTAGGTTGAAGCCTTCTTTCTTATTTCCTCAGCTAGTCTTTCTTTGTAGTACTTAGGAAGGACCCTCTGACTCTTGTAAGGTAGCGGGCTTATTACATCGTATACTCGACGAAATTTTTGATGTCCTTCCTCGCCTATAATTATGCGTAGTTACTTACCTCCACGTCCTTGTGCTTGTAGGGTTGCTTCTGAACTGATACTTTGATTGTCTTCCCAATGGCACTATATTTTACTTCCATAGCACTCATACGGTATCTTTAACTACCCCAACTCATATCTGAATATTTCTCAAGGTTATGATCTCATATCTGCGAGACTGAATTCCCCATGTTGGGGTTCATTTTGTTTATCTTGCACGATCTATTCATTTGTCTGTATCCTCTTGTCTAGCCATCCTGAATCAACTACTAACTACTCGTTGGCCCATTCTCATATCTATATTCTGCGTAAACTCTCTTGGGTTATTTCTTTGTCTTAACTTACCTCTCGCACTAGCTCCTTATGTCTCAATAACATCTCGGGCAGGAACCTTTACTTCCTCTCATTGACGTCGTGTTTGCATAATGTTCTGGAATCGTAGCATATCAGTAGGATTTGAGTAAGTGCAATCTCATCTTTTTTTTCATTTTATAGCATTCTTCTTTCACCATTCCATAATTACTAGAAACACAATTGATACCCAATTTTTTCAAAAATATTTTAAATCGCATATATACCTTCAAAATCATGCACTAATAGTAATTGGTATCTTTCCATAATTTTCTATATTTTTATTAATTTATCCAACATTTTTAGTTCCAATAAATAATTATAAAATTGCATCACAAATGATTTCAAAAGCATTTCTTGATTTAATTTATTATCTATAGTCCTATTTAAACCAAATTATTTCATAATTAGCCAAATTGACATCTTTTGGCTATAATTGCAATAACTTTGTAATTATAGCCCAATCACATAATTGTGTACCATTTTTACCCAAAACTTAGTCATTTGTATTTTAAAATACTGAATAATCATTTAAAATCATTTTCTATGCATGAAATTCATTTTTATAATTGTTAGCTATTTTGTAAATTATTTTAATTAATTTAATTGGGTATTTAATAAATAGCCTAATTTCATTTCAATTCTAGCCTAAATTAAACCAGCCCCAACCCTACTTAAATCAACCCAAACACCCCCAGGCCCAATCCACAATCCTACCCGACCCAACTCCTATTTAATCTTGACCGTTTATCATTTTTTATCAACAGACCAGATCCACCCTTGCCTAAATTAATCCCATATTCTACCCCCCCCCCAAACCCTCATTTCTCTCTTAACTCTCCGCCGTCATCTCCTCTCATCTCTCTCAAGCTCTCTCTGCTAAACCTGAATCTCCTCTCACCGGCTGCCTGCTCGCCGGTAACAATGGTGGTTTCACCACCATCCATAGCCTTCATGGCTCTCTCACATGCCGGATTCTTGCTACCCTTTGGTCCTCAAGGGAACCAGAGGTTGTTCATCTCACACCCATGGCCTTTTCTTGCCGTTCTCAGGCCACCCTTGGCCTGTCCGATAAGATCTTTCTATTTCCGGGCTAAACCTATGGTTTTTAAGCCTAATTCTCTCTATCTCTGAGTTATTTCTCTCTGAAACCCTAATTCATCTCTTTACTCTTTAGATATGTAACAGATCTAAGAGTATGTTGGGTTATTTTGCTGTTATCCATGATAATCTCTCAGATTTTTCAAAAAATGCCTCTTCGTCTTTAAAAATTAGGGTTTCTTAAACCCTTTTCAAAAATGACTTTTCTTTTGATTTTCAGTATTATTCTATGATTTTTTCTATGTTTAAACGTTTATTTAAGTTCTCCCTTTTATCTGATTCATTATGTTAAAACCCTAAGTCCTTTGATCTTAATCTTGGGTTTTGAGTCTGTCTTTGATAATTTGTTTGTTTAATCTGTATGTGTGCTTGTTTCTCATGAACGTTCTCACCCTTTGTGATTTTTACCCTATTTTGCTTATTAGGGGTTCTTATTTCTGCCTCTTCTTGCATATGTTTTGTTTATCTCGCTTATTCTCTGAAATTTGTGTTAATTCCCCTAATCAGTACTATGTTCTAGTTTGAATCCCTAATTTTGTGTGATTTTTACTTTACCATGCTTATTAGGGATTCTGATTTCTTGCTTCTCTCTGCCTACATTTTTCGTTCATTTGTGGTATTTTCCTTTAGTTAATATTGTCTTTTGGAATCCCTAATTTCCTGTAATTGATACATTTCACTAATCTCTTGTGATGATTTCCTTATTGATTTCCAACCTCTAAGTTATTTTCTTGCCTTATTTTATGGCCGACTATGCTGTCAAATTGATTTTTATGTTATTTCCTTAATTAGAATATTATGTACCCAGCCTAATTACCTGTTCTATACTTACTGTGTTGAAATATTTCCTTATGTGTTATATTCCAGCCATAAATGGTACCTTTCCTTATTTGGCTTTACCGTTTGAAGTTAACTCCCTTAATTAAGGGAGTACTTATACTGATTTTATACTAATTGATACCTAGTTCCATAATTGCTGAATGACTTTGATTCTTACCTTATTATTCTACCTAGTTTCAAACTATATATATGCATACTCTTCTCTCATTAACACATGAACACATTGGTTCTAACTATCTCCTACACAAGAAACTCTCTTCTGCTCTCTCTTTTCTCTGGTTACTTGCTATTGTTCTAAGTTAGCCGGCTGTAAGCCAAGGCTGATTGCTATACTCTCTTGCCCCTCACTTTGTGTTTACTATCTCTCTACTGGTATGTCCTGATTTCAATTTAAGTCTCAAAACAATATGTTGCTTTTACTACTTCAGTTCATCATGTTTCTAATATGTTTCTACCTATGGTTTTGTTGTTCAACATGTAATTAATCTCTTTGCTTTATCTAAGTATGCTAGTTATGTCTCACCTCTTTAGGGTCAGCATGCTCTTGCGAACCAGTAACTTAACTTTACTTTGTTTAATACTTGTGTATTGTTTCCTAGTTATCGTTGCACCTATTGATTTGCTATTTTGACGTATCTCATATGCATTTCATGCATTTATACATGTACATTGACCCATGACTCAGACGGCGTTATATACATGTATATATATATATATATATATATATATATATGGGAAAGGTTATACGCACCACCATCTGATCAGCTGGTATACGTTGATGATTGCCCACAACGGCCGATATGATATATTATGATGGGATTCCCTCAGAGGCCTGATGATGTTATGAAACATCTACCTATGCACGACATGACATTCATATGCATATGCATGACATTATAACTATTTCATGAATTACAGAGTTATCCAGACTTACAAGTTGAGTCATTTACTCTATATTTCTTCCATGTCTGTTATGTACTTATTTATGTGCCTTACATACTCGATACATTATTCGTACTGACGTCCATTTTTCCTGGGGACGCTGCGTTTCATGCCCGCAGGTCCTGATAGACAGGTCGAGAGTCCTCCAAGTAGGCTATCAGATCAGCGAAAGGGGTTGGTGCGCTCCATTTGCTCCGGAGTTGCTTATGTGGTCAGTAAGATTAGGACATGTACTGATTAGTATGGCGGGGCCCTGTCCCGACCTATATGACGTTTATGTACTCTTAGAGTCTTGTAGACATATGTCGTGTACGTGAAAGATTGTACGGCCTTGTCGGCCTATGTTTTGAGTTTATAAATGATCATGTTTGCCTATTAGGCCCGTATGTGATGTGTATATGATGATGTAATAAGAAAGATACGTTACGTTAGTACTCGGTTGAGTAAGGTACCGGGTGCCTGTCGTGGTCTATCGGTTTGGGTCGTGACACAGTCGATGGTTTCGTGCCTTCCCCCTTGAGTTGTCCGCTCAAGGGTACTAGTCTAAAACCCCATAGAAACCTTACTCTGTTGTACTGTGCATGGAACATGGTCAAACCTAGCCGGGTTAATGTGTCGTCCGCACAATAACCTTTTAAGACAGCCTTATCCAAAAGTCCACCGGGCTTTCCATAATCCCAACAGATGCAGTCGCGTTCTTTGCATTTATTTGGAGAACTAAATGCTTGTATACTAATCATAAGTGTATAAATAGTCGAGTCTGGCGGGGGTAAAGGCCTAACCATTTTTGTCTTGCAGAAATATTAGGCACGAGGTCCCCAGATTCGGTATGGTCAGTAATATCCCTCCAATGTTCCGGAACTAGTGGAAACCTCTTCGCTCTAGTGAAAAGAAACATTTCCAGAAGCACCTGGGCGATTTGCCGTCTCTCCTAGACATCCAACGCAATAACATGATAATTGAATCCGCCACTTTATTCTAGGATAGCGAAATAGCAGTATTCTGCTTTGGGAATATCGAGATGACACCGCTTCTAGAGGAGATAGGAGGACTAGCTGGGTTAGTCTGGGAAACCCCTGGGTTGTTGGTGCCTGAGAACCGCACAGGCAAAGGTTTTCTAAAAATGATGGGTCTGAAGAAGAACGCTGAATTAGAGTGTTTGAAACAGTCATACATACCTTTCGAGTACTTTTATGAAAGGTACAGTCACAACAAGTCATACCGTACCTATCACGATGAGTTTGCCATCACATCTCTAGGTCATATCCACCGCAGAGTATTCGTATTCATTGTTTTCTTCCTGGGATTAATTGTGTTTCCAACAAAGAAGGAAAGGATCCACACAAGGTTAGCCATGGTAACCAAAGCCTTGATGGAGGGGATTGACGGGCAAGCCTTTAGCATTGTCCCCATGATCATATCTGACATTTACCGAGCCCTGGAATATTGTTAGAGAGGAGCTAAGCATTTTGAAGGATGCAATATGTTACTGCAACTGTGGCTCTTAGAACATTTCCAAAAGGGCCAATACCACCAAGAATTTCCGCAAAGGGCCTGGAATGATCACATTGTTTTCCATCACCCCAAGCGGATGACATATATTCCAAACAGGTTTGCTCAGCCAGAGACTACCAAGGAGTGGGTAGAATTCTTTGATAGCCTAACCGAGGAGCAGATACAATGGATGTTCGAGTGGTTCCCAACAGACGAATTCATCAACAGGTCCAGGGATGCACCAGACCTAGTGCTGATCGGGTTGAGAGGAATATAATCTTATGTTCCTATTTGAGTTATGAGAAAAGCATGCAGAAAGCAAGTTGTGCCAAGGGTTGACAAGATGTGCCATTTCTGAGCTGACTTCCAGGATGATGATGTTCCCTACAAGTGCCAAGCCCAACACATGTGGCACTGCAAAATCATTTTGGAAAAGGATACTATTGAACTAGACAGCTATCGTGCTAGGTGTGCACCTCTTTATCCGTCATGGTTGGAAGATGACCAGCATAGGACGGTGAGGCCAGGAATTAGACGAGGTCATAGAATCATAGACGAAAGTGCCGAGACTCAGGTCAAGTACAACTGGCTGCGCAAAAGGATCCATGATTCCGAAAATGAGCACCGTGAGATACATGAAGCAAACAAAAGGTTGATCGAAGAATGGAGGGACACGGCTATCTATTCCAACAAGAAGCTGGAGTACTTGGAGCGAGGCATAGTAGAGCTGGAAGGTAAGATTATCAAATGGGCCAAAGATTGTCAGAAAGCCGAGGGAAATGAAGGAGGACACCTAGCCAGAGCATACCTGCTTCTAGGACTACGCGACCTGGGGAATTTGTTCGATGGGATCAAGGATGCCGAATCTAGGGAAGGTCCTTTTGGGACCAAGTAGTCTAGGTTTCCCTTTTCATTTGCTTTATTAATGTAATAAGGCCAAGTGCCACTAGTTACTTTATTTCCTGCTTATTACTTTAGTGTCGTTTGGATTCGTCTATTTATATTAATTAAATGAGGCATTTTGGCATCTAAGTTCTCCAAATCAACTTGTCGCTAGGCCTACCTCGGGGAAAAAGAGGCTCCCAAATTAGGACACACTTTTATATTCCTTTAATACGTGTTTAAATATTTCAATATCCTTCTCATAATCCTCACTGACTTGGCTACCTTTTTGTTTTTGTTTTTCTTTATTTTCTTTGACCATTCCCCTTCCCCAGAGGTTGGTTCATGCATTCTGGCTTCATCATCATTTCACACAAGATCCAGGGGCCCTCCACCTTCTCCTCCTCCTAGTCCACCTAAAGGCAAGGGCAAAGGCAAAATGGAAGATTCTAGTAACATCAGAAAAGAAAACACAATGCTAGTTGAATGAACAGAGGCTCCTGACAATCAAGGTACTCAGGTTCAGAATGATGCTATGTCACAACTCGAGCAAAGGTTGTAGAAGCTCCAAGGGGAGCTTGAGCATGTCCGGAATTCGGCAAATCTATCCTTCTCACTTACTGTTCCAGATGTCAATCATCCAAAAACTCAAAATCCCATACCTCTTCAGAACACCCCAAACAAACAGAACCCTCCCACAACTCACCACCTTACAACTCCACCGAAAAATCAAACTATCCCACCACAGCACCAGCACAACACTTGCCACACTCCGAGAAATACCCCGCTGATCATCATTGAACCACAAAACTCCACAAATGACCACCTCTATGCTCAAACACCAGGCCATCAAAACAACCCTATATACGTGGAGACTCTACCTCACTACACCCAACACATTGCTTACACACTTGAATCTTGTGAGAAGAATATGCTTATCAAGAATTTGGCCGAGGAACTCAAGAAACTGACCAGTCGAGTTTAGGGCGTTGAAGGAAGTAAGGGAGTTAAAGGATTGAACTATGAAGATCTCTGCATATAGCCTGATGTCGAACTACCAGAGGGTTACAAACCTCCTAAGTTCGAGATGTTCGATGGTACATGTGATCCTAGGGTCCATCTGAGGACCTATTGTGATAAATTGGTTGGAGTAGGAAGAGACGAAAAGATTCGCATGAAATTGTTCATGAGGAGCCTCACAAGAGATGCTTTATCTTGGTACATCAGCCAAAACCCTAAGAAGTGGTCCAACTAGGTAAGTATGGAATCAGACTTCATGGACCAGTTCTGGTTCAATACGGAGAATGCACCAGACGTGTTTTACATCCAGAACCTCAAGAAGAAGCCCACTAAAACCTTTTGCGAGTATGCCACTCGCTGGAGGTCTGAAGCAGCTAAGGTCAGGCCTGCCCTAGACGAAGAACAAATGAAAAAATTCTTCTTCCGGGCACAGGACCCGCAGTATTATGAGAGGCTGATGGTGATCGAAAACCTTAAATTCTCTAACATCATCAAACTAGGTGAGAGAATCGAAGAAGGTATCAAGAGTGGAATGGTCACTAATTTTGAGGCACTGCAGGCCACCAACAAAGCCTTGCAGTCTGGTGGTGTATCCAAGACGAAAGATGCAGGAACGGTAATGGTTGCACAGGGACCCAAATCCGCGTTGGTATAGCGAACTTCCCCACTCACATACCAAGCACCCCCACCCACATATCAGCCATCTCCACCACCTACCTATCAACATACTTCTCTCAGATATTCCCAACCAGCCACTGTTTATCATAGATACAACAATCAACCTTCTCAGTGCCAGTCACCTGCTAGCCAGAACTTTCCGAGACATCGACCCAATTTTGACCGCACACCACCCAAACAATATACTACCATTCCCGAACCTATTGACCAGTTGTATAAAATACTAAAAGTTGTTGGTTATGTCACCCCTATCCCTGCTGTAAATCCTGAAAATCCATCCCAGTGGGTCAACCCAAATAAATCATGTGCATATCATTCCGGCACGAAGGGGCACACGATTGACGAATGTCGCCCCCTGAAAGATAACATCCAGTCTTTGATTGATAATAAGGTCATCCAAGAAAAGGAAGCTACTCCCAATGTTCGCAACAATACGCTCCCAGATAATAGGGGTGGAGGCATCAACATGATAGATATAGAGGAAGAATGGGACCCAGATGGGTCGATTGGATTGATCAAAGAAGGTGATGACTCAAAGAAGCCAGCGGTCACCCTTAATCCCATCATAGTCCAGATTCAGCCGTCGGGAGATATTGAGGCAGTTGCGTCAGTCCTAATCAAATTTGAAAAGGTACCACCTGAAGATGCACCTGTACCGTTTGAGGTTGAAGTAATGCCACCTGCCACGACACCTATCCCATTTGAAGTAAAGGTAGCCGCACCAATCACAGTGACAGTGTCATCCCCTCCACTTTTCAACACTAATGTTGTACCTTGGGACTACGTGGCTGAAGCAAGAAGAAAAGGTAAGGTCAAGATAGAGGAAGTTGTTGCTGCATAGGGGATGACAACGACCAACAAGGTCTATACACCTGAACACTTGGCAGAGTCTAGAAAGAATGCTTCCAGCATACCTCCCATCATTGAGACAGGCCCGGATGATCTTTGGAAGAAGGTCCAGGCCAACGAATATTCAGTCACAGATCAGCTAAACAAAACTCCCGCCCAAATATCCATCCTGTCATTGCTACAAAACTCAGAAACACACAAGAATGCTTTGATGAAAGTGTTGAACGAAGCATATGTGCCAAATAACATCACCAGTGGGGAAATGGACAATATGGTAGGTCAGGTGCTGGAAAGGCATAAGATCACTTTCCACGAGGACGAGCTGCCGCCTGAAGGGTTAAGTCATAACAAGGCACTGCACATCACCGTGCAATGTGAAGACTATTTCATTACCAGGGTTCTAATCGACGGAGGATCCAGCCTCAACATTTTCCCATTGACAACACTCAAAAGATTGGGCAAAGGACTGTACGAGATAAGAGAAGGGTCCATGAATGTGAAGGATTTCGACGACTTTCAGAGGGTCACCATTGGAGAAATGAGTCTTTGCCTGCAGATGGGACCTACATGGTTCGAGGTTGAATTTCAGGTGATAGATGTATCTGCACCATATAATCTGTTGTTGGGACGACTATGGATACATGCCGCCGGGGCTGTGGCATCAATATTGCATCAGGCGGTGAAATTCGAATGGAACCACCAGGAAGTAATCATCCACGGAGACGGAAACAACCCTATCTATAGTCGCCAGACCATCCCAGTGGTGGAAGGTAGAAGAAGGCTGGGTGGAGAAACCTACCACCACATTAAACGGGTCAACTCAATAGACAAGGACAAGTGGTGGGATAGTAAGATCTAAAGCATACTGAACTGGAGCAGGTACGAGCCTAGAAAAGAACTCGGCAAGAATCTTCAAGGGATCTCCAAGCCAATACAGCTCAAGCACCATCGCACCACTTTTGGTCTGGGATACAAATACACTTGGCAAGAGTACAAGGATTGGTCGCCACCATGGCGCGGTCCCTATTATCCATTGGAACAACCTATACCACATTTGGAGAAAACCTTCCACCAAGCTGACATCATGTGGGGGTCAGAAGAGGAAGAAACCCTAGCAGCCTTGAAGAATCTGTTCCTGGACGATAAAGATATGGATTTTTATGTCATTGTTGAGGAGGAGGAGGAAGAAGGACCTTCCATCCAAGCTGTGAGCAAGGGATCGTTCCTTCATAATTGGATTGTCGGACCATCTAGGGCCCGAAGAGTCTCGGGGTAGCAAGGCTGAACAAGCATTATTTATTTTTTGCTAATGATTTCCTTTTTGCATTTTTTGTTTTCCAATAAAATCCCCAATGTTCCCCAAAACATTTGATTAAATTATCAAAATCACTTTTACGTTTCAACAAAATAGTATTTATTACCGTTTCTCTCTCATTACTTTTATCTATACAACATTACTATTTCTTGTCTTGATGAACCAAAGACTGTGACATGCAATGAGACAACGCAAAAAAAGGAAAATGATTTAGAAGAAGAGGATATCATACCCGATGAAATTATTAGAGAAGTTGAGGATTTTGAGAACAGACCTAAGTCCAACCCGGATGAAACTGAAATAGTCGACCTGAAAGATTCAGAAAGTTCAAGCCTGATATGAGTCTGAAAATAAAAGAGGAAGTTACTAAACAAAACAACGCCAAGGTCCTCAGGGTGGTTGAATATCCAACATGGTTAGCCAACATCGTACCAGTGCCCAAGAAAGATGGAAATATCAGGGTTTGTGTCGACTACCGGGATCTCAATCGGGCCAGTCTGAAGGATGATTTCCCTTTTCCAAACATACACATCCTGATTGAAAATTGTGCCAAGCATGAAATTCAGTCGTTTGTGGATTTCTTCGCTGGATACCATCAGATTTGTATGGATGAGGAAGACGCTGAGAAAACGGCTTTCATTACGCCGTGAGGAGTCTACTGTTATAAGATGATGCTATTCGGCCTAAAGAATGTTGGGTCCACCTATATGAGAGCTATGACCACTATCTTCCATGACATGATACATAAAAAGATCGAGGTCTATGAGGACGATGTTATCATCAAGTCCAAGAAAGCCACCGACCATATAGTAGATTTGAGAAAGTTCTTCGACATGTTGCGGAAGTACAACTTGAAATTGAACCCCGCGAAGTGTGCATTCGGGGTTCCTGCTAGAAAATTGCTAGGGTTCCTCGTCAGTCGCCAAGGGATAGTATTGGATCCATCAAAGGTCAAAGCCATCCAAGAGTTACCTCTGCCAAAGAACAAGAAAGATGTGATGAGTTTCCTGGGATGCCTTAACTACATCAGCTGGTTCATAGCCCAGTCCACGGTCATATGTGAACCAATCTTCAAGATGCTGAAGAAAGATGTTGCAACCAAATGGATCGAGGATTGTCAAAATCCCTTCGACAGAATCAAGGAATACTTGTCAACGCCACCAGTTCTGGTCTCGCCAGAGCTAGGTAGACCCTTGCTACTCTACCTTGCGGTATTAGATGGAGCTTTTGGCTACGTTCTGGGGCGGCACGACGAGACAGGGAGAAGAGAGCAGGCTATATATTATCTGAGTAAGAAGTTCACTCCATACGAGGCACGGTATTCTCTACTGGAACGTACCTGTTGCGCTCTAACCTGGGTAGCCCAGAAGCTGAGGCATTACTTCTGTGCCTACATAACATATCTCATATCAAGGATGGATCCTTTGAAGTACTTCTTTCAGAAACCCATGCCCACTGGCAAGCTAGCTAAGTGGCAAATCCTACTGAGTGAGTTCAACATTGTCTATGTGACTCAGAAAGCGGTCAAGGGAGAAGCATTGGCGGACCATCTTGCCGAGAACCCTACGGACGGAGAATACGAACCCCTGAAAACGTATTTTCCCGATGAAGAAGTGTTATTCATAGGAGAAGACATCACAAAATCCTATGACGGTTGGAGAATGTTCTTCGACGGAGCAGCCAATTTCAAAGGAGTCGGTATTGGAGCAGTCTTGGTGTTAGAAACTGGCCAACATTATCCGGTATCCGCCAAACTCAGATTTCTCTGCACCAACAATATGGCAGAATATGAAGCCTGCATCTTAGGGCTCAACATGGCCATCAACATGAATGTTCAGGAGCTGCTGGTAATTGGTGATTCATATTTTCTTATACACCAAGTACAAGGAGAATGTCTACCAAGAACTCCAAGATACTGTCGTATCTACACCATTTGCAGGAATTGAGAAAGAGGTTCACAAGGACACAATTTCGGCACGTCCCCAAAATTCAGAACGCGTTTGTCGATGCATTGGCCACTCGGTCATCCATGATACAACATCCAGATAAGAATTTCATTGATCCTATTCCATTAAAGATCCATAGCCAGCTGGCATATTGTGCCCATGTTGAAGAAGAAGCGGACGGAAAACCATGGTTTTACTAGAACAGAATGACCAGAGCCTTCAACAAAATAGTCAAGCCGAGACAGTTCGCACCGGGGCAGCTGGTGTTAAAGAAGATCTTTCCACATCAGGATGAAGCTAAAGGGAAATTATCTCCCAACTGGAAATGCCCGTATATGGTTCACAGAGTATTGACAGGAGGAGCACTTATACTTGCAGAAATGGACGGAGAAGTCTGACCAAAACCAATCAATTCCGATGTAGTCAAGCGCTACTATGTGTAATTCTTTATGCTTTTCCCAAATGATGTAAATTTAACTACGCCTGAACTGATTCCCATTTAAGAGGGGATACGTAGGAAGCCCTATGGGTTCGGTCACAATTTAATAAAAATCTCATTTTCCCCGCAATTGGAAACTGGGGCAGAATTTTGAGGAGGACCCTCAAAATTCTAAAGCAAGTTCAGCTGATCGCAGCATGTACAATAGTCAAAGACGTCAACCCATCTAACTGGGGAATAATTTTGAGGGGGGCCCTCACAATTCCATAGCACGATAAGTTGCAAGGTTGAACCGTGTCACGGCCGTCGGTTCATCTAAATTTCTTAAAATATATTTTATACTATGTCTTTACAAAATCATGCATGCTTGCTTTCAAAAATAGCTCGGTTTAGCAAACTCTACCCCGATAACTTGAATAGGATCATCAGACCAAGCAGAACGAGTCAAGCAAAGCCAGCGGGGATACGAACCAACCTTCCCCATCTACAAAACTCACGATTTTTCTTTGGATGTAGGGACAAAGAATAAACATGTTCATAGTCACAAATCTAAACACAGTTACAATGCCAAAATTTGCTATCAGCACAAAGGATAACATGCTCCGTAGTCACAAGTCTCACAATAATCGCAATACCACAATCTACTACCAGCTAAGAAATCCTACTAGCATCTGCTATTTATTCTTCTGCATAAGGCTACTCTCTGCCTTCCTCTGCATAAGGCTACTCTCTGCCTTCCATCTTGCATAAGGCTAATCGGTGCCTTCCTATTTGCATGAGGTTAAGCTCTACCTCCATCTCTGTGAAAGGCTACTCTCTGCCTTCCCTTGCATGAGGCTAAGCCCTGCCTTCCATTTTGCATAAGGCTACTCTCTGCCTTCCTCTGCATAAGGCTACTCACTGCCTTCCTCTACATAAGGCTACTCTCTGCCTTCCATTTTTGCATAAGGCTAATCGATGCCTTCCTCTACATAAGGCTACTCTCTGCCTTCCATCTTGCATAAGGCTAATCGTTGCCTTCCTATTTGCATGAGGTTAAGATCTACCTCCATCTCTGCGTAAGGCTACTCTTTGCCTTCCCTTACATGAGGCTATGCTCTGCCTCCATTTTGCATAAGGCTACTCTCTGTCTTCCCTTGCATGAGGCTATAATCTCTTCCTTTCATTTGCATAAGGCTAATCACTGCCTTTCTATCTGCATGAGGTTAAGCTCTACCTCCCTACTTGCATGAGGCTAAGCCATGCCTCCAATTTACTTTTTCACCGAGACTAAGCGCTGTCTCTCAAGCATTATTTACTTCGCTTCTCTTTCGGGCTAAGCTCTACCCTTCAATTTGCATGACTCAGATCTGTCTTGTCAGCATTATACTATTTGCATTTCATGGGCTGAAATATAGCCAACTTGTCCAAAGGCGGCATCATCCTCATTGCCGGAAGACACCATGTCATGGCCTGAGGATCTCTCCCAATTTTCATATCATTATTCAAAGGCATCTTAGTTCAGAGGAACCATCCTCATTGCCCGAGAACATCATTTCATGGCCTGCGAATCTCCCATAAAATAATTCATGGCCCAGGACATCATGGTCTAAGGACGTCATCCCTAACCGTCCGAAGACAACTTTCATAGTCCAACAGGAACCTGCATCATGTTTAAATTTATGCACAATATACGATTGTAGTACTCTTATTTGCAGGTAACTCGGCGAGCAACAACTATCCCAGTAGGAGCAGTCTCGCTCCAGTTCTCCCAACCATATCCAATCCCGAAATC
This sequence comes from Nicotiana undulata, assembly GCA_005239495.1. Classification (NCBI taxonomy): domain Eukaryota; kingdom Viridiplantae; phylum Streptophyta; class Magnoliopsida; order Solanales; family Solanaceae; genus Nicotiana; species Nicotiana undulata. The sequence goes on from ML277500.1 coordinate 28,304, forward strand.
TCTCAAATCGCTTCGTTCGGTCAAAATTGGCCATCATATCTTTATCCGACAACTCTTTCATCTTTTCCGGGTAAAGAGGGGAAGTTGTTGATACCCATTTTTTTCCAAAAGATTTTAAATCACATATATACCTTCAAAATCATGCATTAATAGTAATTGGTATCTTTCCATAATTTTCTATATTTTTATTAATTTATCCAGCATTTTTAGTTCCAATAAATAATTACAAAATTGCATCACAAATGATTTCAAAAGCATTTCTTGATTTAATTTATTATCTACAGTCCTATTTAAACAAAATTATTTCATAATTAGCCAAATTGGTATATTTTCGCTATAATTGCAATAACTTTGCATTTATAGCCCAATCACATAATTTTATACCATTTTTACCCAAAACTTAGTCATTTGTATTTTAAAATATTGAATAATCATTTTAAATTATTTTATGCATGAAATTCATTTTTATAATTGTTAGCTATTTTGTAATTATTTTAATTAATTTAATTGGGTATTTAACAAGTAGCCTAATTTCATGTCAATTCTAGGCTAAATTCAACCAACAACCCCACTAAAATCAGCCCAAACACCCCCAGGCCCAATCCACTATCTTACCCGACCCAACTCCCATTTAATCTGGACCGTTGATCATTTTGATCAACAGACCAGATCCACCCTTGCCTAAATTAATCCCATAGTCTATCCCTCCCCCCCCCCCCCC
>MDKH01210844.1:0-11273 GCA_005239495.1 Nicotiana undulata
CTCGAAACCGGCTAAACACTACTCCGCCGGGCCCTTTCCTCGAGAATCGGCCTCCAAATGCTCTGAATCTACCAATAATCAATTACATAGTGTTACAATGTGCTAAGGAAAAAATTCCCAAACAAAATCTAGCAAAACTACTAAAAATCCCGAATTCGGTCAAAACCCGGCCCTCGGGCCCACGTCTCGCAAGTCAGAAATTTTCACAACACTAGGTTCCTTGTCTTTTCCCGAGTCTAACCATACCAAGAACACGAAAATCAGACCTCAAATGGTCCTCCAATTCCCCCATTCTTCTTCTCTTAAACCCAAGCCCTAACCACCATTTTTCTACTGTTTTTACCAAAGATTTCAACCTAAAATCGTTCTTAATGCACAATATAACGAGTTTTGAGTCCAAGAAACTTACCTCCTTGAAGAAACAACGAAATCCCTCTTCAAACTCCTTCAAAACCTCCAACCCGTGTGTAAAAATGGTGAAAGAAGACTAATTTCGCGAAGGCTGCCTTTTATAGGTTCTGCCCAGGCATTTCCGCAATAGCGGTGCCTTTCTCGCACCTGCGACTCCGCAGGTGCGACCTTTCAACCGCACCTGCGAAAACCACTTAAGTTGCCCAGCTCCCGCACCCGCGATACTCTTCCCGCGCCTGCGACATCGCAGGTGCGGACCTCCATCCGCCCTTGCGACCTCTTTCGCACCTGCGGCCTCTTTATCGCAACAGCGGGCCCGCAGGGGCGACATATTGACCGCACCAGCGATTCTTCACTTAAAACCCAGAGCCCGCACCAGCGACATCATCCCCCGCACCTGCGACCTCGCATGTGTGATCTTCATTCTTCCCCAGCGACCAAACCTCGCACCTGCGCCATCCTTCTCGCGCCTGCGATATCCGCACCTGCGGCCCAAGCATCGCAGGTGCGATCGCACCAGCAACAGCAGCTTCAGCTGCATATTTGGGTTCTAACTTTCCGTTTAACACCCGAATTCAAGACCGAGCCCCTCGGGACCCCAACCAAACATACCAACATATCAAACATGGTTATTCAAACTTTGTCGAGCCATTAAAACACCAGAAACAACATCGAAACCATAAATTCTCATCCAATTCAAGCCTATGATTTCCAAAAACTTCTGAAACACGCATTTGATCAAAAACCCAACCAAACCATCTCCGAATCACCTGATATTTTGCGGGCAAGTCCAAAATAACATAACGAGGCTATAGCAACTCTCGGAATCCCATTCCGAACCTCGGATCAAAATCTCGCCTATCAACCGAAATTCGCCAAAATACTAACTTCGCCAATTCAAGCCTAATTCTACACCGGGCACCCTAAAAATATTCTGAACACACTCCTAAGTCCTAAATCACCTAACGAAGCTATCCGAACCATAAAATCCACATTCCGAGGTCGTTTACCAATAAGTCAACTCCGGGTTGACTTTTCCAACTCTAAACCTCTTGTTAGAGACTAAGTGTCTCAATCCACTCTATTTTCACTCCGAACCCGAACCAACCAATCCCAGCACTTCATGAACAATCTAACCGAGCTACTACATGATAGATGCGTATACTGCGTAACGACAGACCGGGTCATTACACATGGCCTAAAGGAATCATCTTTATTGAAAAACAATGGTCTTCCTAAGTTTTCCTTTTCAAATTTGAAAATCGACCCCGGACCCGCTTTGTCTAAACTCGAGGTTCGGACCAAAACCTGTTTACCCAATCTCCCCCAAGCCCGGATATACAATTGGTATTGGAATTCGACCTCAATTCGAGGTCCAATTCCTCAAAATTTAAAATTCCTAAATTCTACCCAAAAACAAAATTTTTACCATGAAAACTCTAGATTTTTGGTTGCAATCTTATTAAAAGTTGTTAGGAATTGAAAGAAATTAGTTAGAGATCATTTACCAATGGTTTGAAGAAGTTTAGGTCTTTGGAAAATTGCTTATGGAGGATTAGGGTTTTAGATAATTGAAAAAAAAAGTGAAAATCCCGTCAAAAAGCTGATATAACAGGTTGCAGGTCTCGCATTTGCGAACTGGAGTTCGCATTTGCGAACCCTGGGCTTTCCGGAGAGATATCGCAAATGCGAACAGGGTTCTTCGCATTTGCGACTCAGGACCTCGCATTTGCGAGATCAAAGGCTGGCCATTGGCTTCGCATTTGCGAAGCCCGACCTCGCATTTGCGAGTTCTGAGGCCTGCACACCAGATGTTCAGCTGTTGGGGTATTTTTCTAAGTCTAGACATTCCGTAGCCTACCCGATTTGCGAAGCCCGACCTCGCATTTGCGAGTTCTGAGGCCTGCACACCAGATGTTCAGCTGTTGGGGTATTTTTCTAAGTCTAGACATTCCGTAGCCTACCCGATTTGCGAAGCCCGACCTCGCATTTGCGAGTTCTGAGGCCTGCACACCAGATGTTCAGCTGTTGGGGTATTTTTCTAAGTCTAGACATTCCGTAGCCTACCCGAAACTCACCCGAGCCTTCGTGGCTCCAAACCAAACATGCACACAAGTCTAAAAACATCATACGGACTTGTTCGTGCGATCAAATCATCAAAATAACATCAAATTCTACATATTTAGCCTCAAACTCAAGATTTCCTCAAGAACACTCAAATTCCTAACTTTTCAACCGGATGTCCAACTTTCATCAGATCAACTCTAATTCTCATGAAACTTCACAGATAGGACTTATATAACATAACGAACTTGTTCCGGGCTCCAGAACCAAAATATGGGCCCGGTATCATAGATTTCACATATTATTTCATTTCTTTATTTCTTGAATTAACCAGCAGAACAATTTTCTTCAAAAATTATTTTCTAAAGCTTGGGGCCTCGGAATTCATTTTCGGGCATACGCCCGAGTCCCATATTTTATCGCGGACCTCTCGGGATCGTCAGAACACAAATCCGGGTCCGTTTACTCAAAACGTTGACCAGAGTCAACTATAATGATATTTTAACTCTAGAAATTACTATATCTCATGTTTTCACATAAAGGCTTTCCGGTTTAACGCCCGGACTGCGCATGCAAATCGAGGTATTTAAAATTAGTCTTTTTATGGCTAATAGGCCTAGAACGGAGTCTAAATTCATAAGATGACCTCTTGGGTCATCACATTATGATACGCGAATGCGATGGTAATTCCGCTGAGAGCGCATCTGGAGGTTCAGAGACCCTGCAAGTCATGCTTAATTGAAGAACGCAGTCCGCGTCCAAATTACGCGGGCGCGATTGAAGCACACACGGACGCGGTTGGATTTTACGATGTCCACGAAACAAGTCTCAGTCAAGATTCAAACATAGAGAAACGCGGACCGCGCTCGTTTATGCACGAACGCGCCCATTATTACGCAGTCGACGAAACTTCCGTAGGGGCATTTTTGTCCGAAATTTTTGGTTGTGTATAAATAAACCATTTTGACATTTTTAGGTTAAGTTATGTTTCAGGGAGCACGTGAACGACTGAGCTTTACCATTTTGAGTAATTTTAGAGTAGATTTATCTTCAATATTTAGATTTTCATCTTGTATTTGAATATTATGGCATATATTCTATTTCTATCTTTGATTTCTACCATTATTATGAGTATCTAGACCCCATAGCTAGGGCTGTGACCCAACCCTAGTGTGGGTATTTAATGGGTCTTGAAGTTTAGGGCTTAATTGTTTATGGGTTAGTGATATTTAGATTATTTCATGCTTTAATTGTAGAATTGGTAGTTGCAAACACTGATTCATGCCTTTATAACTTAGGCTCTTCTTGAGAAAGAGGGACTAAGTCTAGGAAAAGTAAGCTAACAAGGAATTGGGGTGAATTCAATAGATTGATAGCCCCAATTAAAGGGTTAAGCCTAGAGATAGTAATACCCGACTTGAGCCAATTTCACTTGCATTGCACGAACAACCATTTGGGCTTGAGAAAGCCAAATCGGGCAAAGTCACTCAAACTACCGAGAGGTATAGAGTGAGTATTTATGTGTGAAGGTTATATCACGACCCCAATCATAACAAGCTAGTCCTAAATTCTCGATCCCATTAGATACTCACCTAGGTGTAAGTCAATTCCCTAGTGCCTTTTATTACTTGAAAAACTCTCACAAAAAAATTGTACTTAGATTACTTCTAGTATTCATTAGTATAAAAATTAGAACAGAAACAATCACAACTATGGGTAGAAGTGCAATTAGAAACAACACACACAGCTAGATTAGATAGAAACCCAACTCAAAACCAAATTAACTCCCTGTGGAATCGATCCCAACCTCATGGGGTAAAACTGCATCGACCACTCCCCGCTACTATATAGTGGTGTAGGGTTGAAACCGATCTTTTTTTGGCGCCGTTGCTGGGGAGTTAGACGGTTTTGGCTATCTATCTAACTAGTTGTGTGTCTTGCTTTTCTTTCCTTCTGTGTTACTAATTTTTGTGTATTAATCTCTTTAGGTACCAATGGCGCATAATGATCCTCTCGACAATGTACTCCCGGGGGAGGAGGTAGATGGTAATGGTGAGGATGAGGTTAATCTAGTACCTCCAGCCCAAAGAAGAGGCCGCTAGGCCTCCATCCCCCTTCCCCGCCTCCTCCAAGGGCAGCACACCGGGTGCTTTCCAATGAAGGAAAACGCCTTCTTATTGATTGATTAAGCGAGTTTTGAGGTAAGTGACATGCCTAACCTTATGTGGGGGAAATTCCCCATAGGATTTGGTACTGTTATGGTAAACTGCAATACGTGAAGGCTCTGTACGCGAGGTGACGAGTGCGTACTCGGGCTAAATGTTGAAAATTCTATTTTTGCCAAATAGTTCCTTTTTATTCCGTAAGTGAGTTACTCTAGCACGTGTAGTCAATCATGTTTAGCCTAATGTCACATGTTTACGTGTCTTATCTCTTACTTGCAATTTGTGTGACATACTTACTTGAATTACCTGCTCCCTTTGATTTCGTATTCATTATTTAACTGTAGTCAATTTTTCCAACACCAATCGACTCGCTAGCCAAAATAATTACATACTATAAATATAAATATAGAAAAACTAATTTAAATAATAAAATTATGACTATAGCAAAAAATTGAAAAATCGCTCCAAAAAGTCGACCAGGGTCCACGTCTCAGAACTCGGCCAAAGTTATTAAATATGAACACTATCGAGTCCAACCATAAAAGAATTATCCAAATCCGACCTCAATTGGCCTTTCAAAACCCAAGAATTTGGTCTAAGAACCTTACACCTTTCTCCCCAAAATTTGCAACCCAAACCCTTAATTGAATGAAGAAATTGAAGATAGATTAGTGAAATTTAATAAAAAAAACAAGTTAGGAACTCTTACCCCAATAATTTCTGTGAAAACTACCTCTAAATATCGCCTTAATCCGAGCTCTATATCTCAAAATATGAAGAAAATGGCAAACCCTCGAATATAACCTCTCTGCCTAGCACCTGTGAGCTTCCCATCTGCGGTTCTCACTTAGCAGTCCACCATTCGCACCTGCGAGCTTCCCATCACATCTGCGATGCTGCAGAAGCGCCACATGGACCGCATAAGCGAACTTCCTCTGGAGGCTTAAACTCGCACCTGCGATAGGCCCCCCGCAGATGCGGTCACACACATGCGATCTTAAATTCGCATGAGCAGAACTCCAACCTAGGCCCAACATCGCAGAAGCAACCATACCGAAGCGGCTCTGCACCTGTGCTCCAAAATGTGCAAGTGTGACACACCAGAACCAGCCAACATCAACAATGACACATGTCTCAATTTGTTCTGATTTCAGTCTGAATCACACCTGGGGCCCTCGGGACCCCGTTCGGATATACCAACAAGTCCTAAAAGAATACAAACTTATTCGAGCCTTCAAATCACATCAAACAACTCTAAAAACACGAATTTCACATCGATTCAAGCCTAATGAACTTTAGAACTTCTAACTTCTACATTCGACGCCGAAACCTATCAAATCAAGTCCGATTTGTGCAATATCTCTCAACTTCATAACATGGAAGCACCCGTCGTCCAATATCTCTCAACCTCATAGAACGAAAACACTTGTCGTTCAACCTCACAGCACAAAAATGCTCATCGTGCAATATCTCTCATCCTCACCAAGAAATCACGTATAGTCAGTACCAAACAAGGTGAGAAGCAACAACAACATCAACAAAAATAATTAAGTATTACACATCACAAGAAAAATAGCCCTCACTTTTTGTACCAAGTACAACAGGATAAAAAAAATAATGTAACATAAATAAGGCTAGTTCTACCTGCATGCTTAACCCATGGAAAATACATACACACTCGCCACCTTGAATATACGCTGCCCCAACACATATAGCTTGTGCAAATAGACAAAATTACGTCTTAATTTTCTCAAATCGAGGTTAACCAAGACACTTACCTTTTTCTAGCATAAATCAACCCTCCAATACCTCCTTTCCTTCAGCACAAGCTTCCAAACCACTAGAATCTAGCCAATTAATACTAAAATAATTCAGAAAAAGCTTTAGAAACTAACCTAGTATAGAAAAATGTGAGATCTTTAACATATTTAAAATAGTAAATAAATAGTCAACCCGGGCCCACTTGGTCGAAAACCAAAATCAAGACCAAATTCCAAATACAATTCACCCCTGAGTTCAAGTATATGATTTGTTTCGAGATTCGACCTCAATTCGAGACCTAAATCTCTAAAATACAAAAAGTCCTAAGTTCTATCTAAAATCCATATTTCCATTCTATGAAATTCTTCAGATTTAGAGATGAAAATCTATGAAAGGTAATGAAAAATGATAAGAAACAAGTTAAAGTTACTAACCCTTAAATATGGGAAGAACATTCTCTTAAAAAATTGCCTTCCACAAATTCTAGGTCTCAAAAATGGAATAAACTGAGGAAATCCTGAAATCCCCCTATTTTATCCCATCATGTTCGATATTGCAAATGTCGCAATGCAAACCAGCCTCTACGCCACAAACCTTGCAATTACCACCAATGTATGACAATTGAAGATGTCACAAATGCGATATGCACCTTGCAAATGCGGGGAAAAAAAACCATCGCAAAAGTGAGTTAAGCTTCTCAAATGTAAAGCTGCCACAATCTCCCCTTAATCACAAATGCGAGCTAGCACTCGCAAATGTGAGACTTACATTTGCGAACATACCATTACAATTGCAACGTGTGCATCACCAACAATGTATCACTCTATAAAATAAATCTGAAACTCACCTGAGGTCCCCTAAGGCCCACTTCAACCATCTACACAAGCATAATAACATCATACGAACTCACTCGTAAGCTCTCAAAATAACATCTACAATCAACAATCAATCATCAACTCAAAGGTTTCAAAGTTCATAACTTCAAACTTTTAACTTTAATGATAAGCGTCGAAATAGCCTCGGGCTACTCGGAACCACTATCAAATATGCGTACTAGTCCAAAATCATCATAGAAACCTACCGAAATAATCAAAATATTGATATGAGATCGTTTACCAACAGTGTTGACCGTGGTCAACTTCAATAACTTCTAAGTTTCAAAATCAAGTTTTATTTGAAAAACCACATTTTCCAAAATCAAATGGACCGCACATGCAAGTCATAAATCATCAAATAACGCTAGGTAAATGTCACGACCCAAAATCTAAATAGTCGTAATGGCACATAACTCAATCCCCTAGGTAAGCCAATTAACAATAAACCACAATATAATGATAATGATAAGAGTCAATAATGAAATAACTGAAATTTATATAACTCTCCCAGGATTGGTAGTACAAATCATGAGCTTCTAAGATCTAGAGTTTACAAGATGATATGAAATAAGTACATCATCTATTCAAAACGTACATAAATTGATTTTTATTAATCTACAACTACCATGAACAAGAGGCAGCTACAACCAGAATGCAAGTACATCTTCAATGCCAGCTCCCGCCATACACAATAACTTCAACTCCAAAATCTGCACACAAGGTGCATAAGTGTAGTATGAATACAACCGACCCCTTGTACTCAATAAGTAACAAGCCTAACCTTAGGTTGAAAGTAGTGACAGGCTTTGACAACGGTCAGAGTCCAGCACAAACAGCCAAGAACAACTCGTAATGATATAATGAAAACCGTACAAATAATACTCAAAATATGATGCTCCGCTCGTTCACAGATACGAAAATTAGGGATGCTTCTCAGATATGACTATAAACCCCAAATCTTTCACTGGAATCACCAAAATATGAGTAAATCAGAAAGCTGATATTTTCCCAAAAACTTTCAACAACAAATAAGATATTTCTTTATCAGATGGCATGAGGAAAGTACATCTCTATGCCTACATGTCAATGTGCATGTGAAGTCATGAATGTCACAATACTATAGATCATGAGGAAATGCATCTATATTCCTACATGCCAAGTATGCATGTCAAGTGTAATGCACCACAATGATAATCTCATGTGCTCATGCTCTCGGAGCAGTCAACCTCACTCATCACGCTCAATCACTCAGTTCTCCCAGTCACTCAGTCCTCCCAATCACTCAGTCCACCCAGTCACTCAGTCCACCCAATCACTCGGCACTCGCACTCAACACTCGCACTCAGTAGGTACATGTACTCAATGTTGATATGTCAGACTCCGGATGGGAGGATCTTGCCCAAGCGCTAATATAAGTCAATCATGGCATGAATCAATAAAGCCGCTATGGCGTGCAACCCGATCCTATAAATATCACTCACAATGAGGCCCTCGACCTCACTTAGTCATCATCCTCTCCAGTCCCTCAGCCCCACAAATCTCATGCCAATCGGCAACAATGATAACATGATGTGACAACAAGTGATAACCGAGCCTGAGATATGATATGCAAATGAATGAATATGACTGAGTATGTAACTGCAATTTAAAAAAATAACTCAATAGCATAAATGACCTCAATGGGTCCAACACAATAAACATATAGCCTAAATATGGTTTCTGACATGGATCACAACTCAATTAATCTAGTACGTAAGAATTTCATGGATATAAACAAGGTTAGGTAACTACACAGTACCAGAGAATCAACTGAGTCATAATTCACACAGTGCACGTCCATACGCCCGTCACCTAGCATGTGCGTCACCTCAATACCAAACACATAACATGCATATTAAGGAGTTCATACCCTCACCACAAAGTTTAGAAGTATTACTTACCTTGAATAAGATAAATCCAATACTGAGCAAGCCAACAATACTCCAGAAACGTCATCACGTGCGTACTGACCTCCGAACGGCTCAGAACTAGCCCAAAGCAACTCAAGAACATCAAATAATACCAAAGGAAGCAAACTCAATTGATAAGGTGCAATATTTAATCAAAATCCCAAAGTCAATCAAAAATCCAAACTCGAGCCCGCATCTCAGAACCTGACAAAACTCACAAAATCTGACAACTCATTCAGTTACGAGTGCAACCATACTAGTTTCACTCAAATCCGACTCCGAATATATGTTCAAAACCCAAAAATTTACTCTATAAAATTTTAGACAAAAACTTCCAAATTTCACTTTGAAATCATTAATCAAATTCAAAAAACAAAATGAATTCATGAAATATAACCAAAATTGAGTATAGAACACTTACCCCAATCTATGTGGTGAAAATTGTCTTCAAATTGCCAAGTTTGTCATTTACCTTTACAATTTAATTTTAGTATTTGTACTCTTCGAAGACTTTTGACTTATCTTTATTGCTTAACTATATATACCCTTCCCTTGTTTTCATCTCCATTTGCGAGGAATAAGATTATTACACAAGAATTTACAGCAAAAAAAAATAGTGCTATATTAAGTAATAGCGATTAGCAAAAAGCACATTACACACGAGCTCATATACATATACATTTACATTTCAAAGAATACTAGCATTAATCTCAAACTACTGGGCTATATTTACCTTTCAATACAAAACAGAGATTCTCTAATTTATTTTATCTTTATTTATTTATTTTATGTCATTCTTTTTTTTTCTTTTTTATTCGTATTTCCTATTTTACCCTTATGAAAAATTTATACAAATGGTGGTTTTATAGTTTTCAAGGGAATAAAGAGATTAGGGTTGAAATCATAAAAAAAAATAGGGCAGGGTGCAAATCACAAAAAAGGATACACATTAGGGGTACAAAATGCACGGACTCTGATTTCTTGCTCTAATTATATAGTGGCCGAATTTTATAAATATTGAGATACTTTTCATTATATGTATATATATATATAGATTGATTTTGTCAAGTACTTTAGCCTTAATTTCTGTCCTTTTTGCCTTAGGGAATTAATAATTTTTAGCTATAAATACTACAATAGTTAAGGCAACTGGGGGAAACTTTTTTGTTGACAATGATATTAGTATTTACAACATACAGAACTATACATACTTCTTATGACTTATTTCTCTTATTTTCTATTGCTCGTTCCTATCTTGACACTATTATTTTCGATACTTTTCTACTCTGTTTCTCTGTTGGCTGCGAGCCAAAGCGAAGATTGTCTCTCTCTCGCTATTGGTATACTCACTATTGGTACACTTGTTATCGCTATACTGTTATTTCTTGTTGGTTTGAATTTTGATTGCTCGTTCATTATCTTTGGTTTAGTGCTGGTATTTTTTGTTAATTTTGCTCTCTACAATCTGTTCTAGTCTTCTTTGTTAATTTTGCTCTCTACAAACTAGTTAGTCTATTATCCCTAGAATTTAAATTTCTCGTGTGGTAGTTGTGTGTAGAATAGTTTATGCGCACATGTCTATTTCTTGCCCCTTCGCATTCTCTTCTCTCTATGTGTGAAGTATGTGAGTTGTTAGAATTCTTTGAAGCGCTCAAATGACTTGATATCATGTTTAGGCCCAAACTAATCAAGATAACTAATCAACATGGCATGCTATTTTTTTAATGTGTTTTGACCTCTCTGCTAGAAAATTCTTGTGTTTAATCATATAGATACCATGTTTTGGGCTTAAATGGCCAAGAATAATGAGGCTGGATCTTATAGATGTGATGACTAATAAAGAAATTTATGAATCTTTCTTATGAATCATGAATAAAATATGCTTGTTACACATAGATCAAGTATCATTGCTTAGATATTTTTAAGGGTTTGGTTGCTTAAATAACATGTCCTTAGGATAACTTAAGCTCTAACAGTTCAACATGATAAATGTCATGGGCGGCTTTCCATCCATGCCCCATGACCCCTTGGACGCGCCCCGTGGCGTC
>ML277504.1:0-18491 GCA_005239495.1 Nicotiana undulata
ATGTTGACCGCCGCTCCCATGAATAAGAGATCCTAAAATTTGTTTCACCAAACTTTGGATGGAAAGTGAAACTCACGATGAATTTTTATTCCCATGGTTCCCCATCTCTTTTTGTTCCTTTCCTTTAATGGATATTCATTTTTTCCTTTTTTTTTAGGATTTGTCATTCGTGGCATCAACTCTGCTTCTGTTACTTCTGCGAGGATTTCTATAAGCTATGCACAAGAAGATATTTTAAGTGTGTCTTACTCCAAGAGGAAGAATGCTGAAGCCCGCGAGTCTAAAGATGAAGTGGATACCAAATACGGTTCCTTGGTGAGGAAACCACGAGTTAGAAGGCGCGTGATTTTAGATGATGAAGCCCATGTCTCTCAAGATCCCACCAGCAGTTTTAAAAGCTTCTTCCAATCAAGTTGAAAAAGACAAGGACAGATTGGAATCCTCCTGAAGAAATAAGAAGCTTGAAAGAGCTCTTTAACCAAAAACAGGTATATGCGGGTGATCGAGTACATATGCTTAACCAAGCTCAAGAAGACCTTCGTGCCTCAACGGAAAAGATTCAATTCCTTGAGAGTTCTCTTACTCCTTTAAAGGCATCTTATGAAGCCTCGAGAGTAGAAAAAGAAGAGTTGAAAGCTAATATTGAGGAGTGGTAGAAGGATTACATGGAACTTGAAGACAAGTTAACACTTGATGTTAGTTAGGATCTCTTGAACACTCGCTTTGAGACACTAACTTAAGTTATTCAGGAGGGTTTTGACCTTAACGCTAAAATTACAAAGGCTAAAAGACGATTTAACAGACTCATCAACGTCAAAACTCCTCAACACCTGAGGATAAAGGTTCCGAAGGTGATGGTGATGGACTTACTCCTGGTGAAGCTGATGCTCAACCCTTGTCTTCTCAAGTTAATCCTTCTTCTTCCATAGATGATGCTCCCTAGTCTTTTTACCCTTGGCTTTTGTGGAAGTAGTTTGATTTTGTTTTGTTTTTTGTTGGAACTCTCTTGTTTTTTGTTTTTGGATAGTTTATCAAACATTTCCCCCTATTTTTGGGGCGATGATATAAATATCTCTTTGCTGCATATTATGCTTACTGCTCTTTGCGTTTTGAGCTTATACTTACATGAAAAATGCTATAGTAGACCGCGTTTTCAATATGCAAGGTTTTTTTAAAAATAAATTATGGCCCTTTTATGTTAATAACACTGATAAAGATGACGTCTCATTTACATGTTGGTGAATGATGCGAAATATGAAGTAATTATGATGATTTCGGACTTGGTCATATGTTCGGATCGTGTTTTGGATGACCCGGGAGCGTTTCGACGCCCATTGTGGAAGTTAGACTTTGGAAGAATTTCATCAGTTTAGGTTGAAGTGCATTTCAGTGTTATCGATATTCGTTTGGTATTTCGGTTCTGGGAATAGCTCCATACGGTCATTCTGGTATTGGGAGCCCGATCAGAAGTAAATTCGGAGGTCCGTAGGTCATTTTGGAGTCAATTGGCTGAAGTTAGAAATTTGAAGGTTTTTGAGAAGTTTGACCGAAAGTGGACTTTTTGTTATCGGGGTCGGAATTCGATTCTGGAAGTTGGAGTAGGTCCAAATGTCAAATGTGACTTGTGCGCAAAATTTGAGGTCAATTGGACGTGATTTGATACGTTTCGGCATCGAATGAAGAAGTTTGAATTTCTAAAGTTCATCAAGTTTGAATTGGGGTGTGATTCATGATTTTAGCGTTGTTTGATGTGATTTGAGGCCTCGAGCAAGTCCGTGTTATGTTTTTAGACTTGTGCGGGTGTTTGGTTTGGAGCCCTGGGGGCTCGGGTGAGTTTCGAAGTAGCTTCGGAGAGTTTTGTGAAGAAATTTTATTTCTGGTTCTGGTGTGATCGCAAATGCGATATAATGGCCGCAAATGCGATCATCGCATTTGCGAGGAAGGTTCGCATTTGCGAAAGGTGGGAATTTTCTGAGGGGTTCGCATTTGCGAGCAATTTGTCGCTTTTGCGGATCAGTCCCCTTCGCATTTGCGAAGATCTTGGTCGCAAATGCGACCTGAGCAGGGACAACTTGGCCTGGCATTTGCGATGCTTTTGTCGCAAATGCGAGTATCGCAATTGCGAGCCAGATGTCGCAAATGCGAGATCTGCGTCTGAGCTCAGGGCTTTTTATTCCGAGACTTAGCCCATTTCCTTCATTTCCCACTTGGTCTTAGGCTATTGTTTAGAGCATTTGAGAAGGGGTTCCATCATCATCAAGAGTTAAGTGATTCTTCTAGTTATGGGTTTAATGCAAGGATTATATATGGATAAAATTGTAGAAATTTTGCGATTTTGAAGAAAAACCTAGAAATTGGTATTTTTGGATTTTGACCACGAATTTGAGCATGGAATTGGAAAGAATTATATATTTGAGTTCGTGGGGTTATGGGTAAGTTTATCTTCGAAAATTTTCGGAATCCGGGCACGTGGGCCCGAGGGTGATTTTATCGATTTCCGGAACGAAGTTGGAAAATTGTTGTAAATAGGATTGTGATGAATATTAAGAGTATATATTTATATAATTTCTCAATATTTGACTAGTTTTGGAGCGTTGAGCATCAATTTGAGTTGTTTGAAGGGCTTGGGAGCCGGTTATGGGACTCTGGAGCGAGGTAAGTCTCCTTTCTAACCATGTAAGAGGGAATTAACCCCATAGGTGGACTAAATTATTATGTGCTTCTATTTGTGGGGGCTACGTACGCACGAGGTGACGAGAGTTCGTACGTAGCTACTAATTATGCCTATGTCCGGGTAGTTTTAGGCTCACATCATGCCTAGTTGATATTTATTATTGATTTATGTTCATTGTTTGCCTTGATAAGGAGCAGGATCGAGTATGCTTATTAAATACTTTTGAAAGGAGTCGAAATTGTTTTAAAAACGGGGATCTTGAAAGTTTTCATTGAAATTTCATATTTTGAAAAGAATGGAAGAATGCTTTAATAACTTGAGAATATATATATATATATATATATATTTACCGCGTCGCATGTATGATTCGCGAGCGGGGGTCATTCTTTTAAACTATATTTTTCCGTGTCGCATGTATGATTCGCGAGCGGGGTAATACTTTATATTTATATTTGAACGCGTCGCATGAATGATTCGCGAGCGGGGTAATACTTTATATTTATATTTGATCGTGTCGCATGAATGATTCGTGTCGCATGAATGATTCGTGAGCGGGGTAATACTTTATATTTATGTATGACCGCGTCGCATGGATGATCCGGAGCGGGGCAATAGATGCATCTATGGTTCGCGCCGTTCAATCCTCAGCAGTGCACAATTTACATTTATGTTGGATCGGGCCGAACGTCCTCGGTTGTATTTATGTATTATATTAGTACTGGAAGTCCTTTATTTAACTGGTGTAAATTTATTGTTTGGTGAATATTTGTTAAAAGAAGGAAGTGGTTTAAGCTCTTAATATGGTGAAGACTCGTTCAATTACTTCTTGTTCTGAATTTTATTGTTGTATATCATGCTTAATTAGAAGTTTATATTACCATATTGTTGGCCCTTAATAAGTGTCGAAGTCGACCCCTCGTCACTACCTCTTCGAGGTTAGGGGGATACTTACTAGGTACGCGTTGTATTCGTACTCATACTACACCTGCTGTACATTTTGATGTACAGGTACATGTATGGATAGTGGTCTTGAAGGCGAAGCGGCGTGGTTGGTACGGGGACTTAGGTGAGTTGTATCTTATGAGACGATCTGCAACCAGCAGAGTCTCCTTCAGAGTATTGTATATTCTCTTCTGTCCAGTTTATATTCCGGACATTTATTGTATTACATTTTAAATTCCTAGAAATTGCTCATGCACTTGTGACACCGAGTTCTGGGATGATTATGGGATTATTCAGTATTTAAATTTTTTCAAGACATCATTATCTACTAAGTGAAGATCATTATTTATTGGTTATTGTAAGGAAAAGAAATGATTTCAAAATAATAAAATGAGGATTTAATTAACTTCTTGGTGTTGGCTTGCCTGACAGTGGTGTCTGGCACCGTCACGACTTTTGACGGATTTTGGGTCGTGACATAATGTGTCACTTGTGTTTACCTCTTCGTGTGGTTGTTCTCTCGATATTTTGTACTCTCTTTTTATTATTGCTCATCTCCGCCCGTAGACGTAGGTCAATTGACCGAACCACGTTAAATGTTTGTGTCTCTTTTAGTATATTTCTCCTTTGTTATCTGATTTATCATCGTTCAAGGTTTGCTTTACTAGCTTTCGCATGACACCTGATTATTTTCGGTCCTAACAACCACGATCAATGTCGATTTTCCTTCCTAATTTATAACTGATTCATGTACCTTCCCTCTTTATGGTCTTTATCCTTTCATAATTCTTCTTTTGCAGTTGTTAGAACCGGTACCTTTTCTAAAGAAATACAAGGCGTGTTTTGAATTCTTTAATTCGCTTGATTGGAAGTGCCACTTATCATCTTGATAGTAGTCCATGTTTTATGCCTTTTTTTCACCAATACACAGGAATTTAAGATTTTGGATTGGACTTTCATAAGATATTTCCACTTCTCATCACTAGAAGAAGCAAGCTAGATGATCAATCGATCAACTTGTTTATATTCTCAGCAAGTTGGTTTACAACTAGCCTTTGCATACGTTGATTGCATGCAAAATGAATTTGATATTTTTGAGGAATAATAATATCATCAAAGAGTTTCATATGTTCACTTATATTCAATTACGTTTCTACATTAATTTATTATCTCGTATTTCGTGACGATTTAACATGATAGATTTCGGAAAACATGGTGATTTTCACCTAAATTTGTTTTCAACATCAATAGCATTACTCATTACAACTACTACTACAATAACATACCTAGTGCAATCTCACAAATAGTGTTTGGGAGGGTAGTGTATACGTACACTTGTGAAGGTAGAGATGATTTTTTCGATAGACCCTAAGCTCAATAAAAGCATAATCATAGTGGTTATGACAAGGAAATAAGATGGTGAAGAGGTCGTGAAGAGAAAAACAGTAACAACGTAACAGCCAGCAAAATAAATTAACTAAAGCAAAGGAAACAAATGTAATTGCACGAATCATCATAAAAATTAATTAAAAAAATTCTTTCAATATCCAATCGAACAAACATTGGGAAAAATAAAAGAAACAAAAACAATTGGACAAACTTTTGGGAAAAAGAAAAATAAAAACAATTGAACAAACATAGAATCATCCTTGCAGCTTGAGTAGGATGGGAAAAGTTGAAACAGTAATGATCACCATTCCTTAAAAAAGTAAGGAAGGCAAAAGATTATTGTTGAAATGACAATTCCTCCTGATCTCTCCCTGTCGACCTGTGAGGACATCCAATTGACCCATGTGNAGAACACATTGGAGTATTTATAGTATGAGAAATTCTTTGAACCAATCATCTATAATAACAGAAGGAACTGTTCTTTTATGTTACAAAAATGAAACATGAATGCCTGTAATACCAACTGTATAGTTGAAGTATTCTTGAGATAATATTGTCTGACCTTTAATTTGAAGGACTCCATAACTCCCGCATTATTTGAATATATTTAGCTTGACGTCTTTTTTTCCTTTAATTATTTATCATTAGTTGTCTGTAAGTATAAAAACGGAGGAAACAAGAATAGAAAAGAAAACAATTTTTATTTGTGTTAAAGTATTAACATTCCTTGGAGATTGACTTAATTAACTGCTTTTCATATCCTTACTTTGGAACATGACTCTTGGCAACGGGTATCTTGGCTCTCGCATCGACAAAGGACATAGCGATTAGCACGCGATACTTAGTGTGAATTGCAAAATCCCGTGAACTATAGAGTATTTGAACCAAGTTGCGCCCGAAACCATTAGGCCGAGGGCACGACTGCCTGGCTGTCGCGCATCGCGTTGCACAAACAATCTCCTTAGTTTTGAACGAGAGTAAAATAGTACTGCTCATAGAAATCATTACAAGTATTCTGCATAAATTGATTAAAAGCCATATTCCTCTCTATTCTTTGTACAGGTCACGGGTTTAAGCCGCAGAAACAGCTTTTTGCATAAATGCAGGGTAAGACTGCGCACAATAGACCCTTGTGGTCCGCCCCTTCCACGTACCCCGTGCATAGCGGGAGCTTAGTGCACCGAGCTGCCCTTTCTGCAGCAAATAAAATCGAAATGGTAATTTCTGGTTTTTCGTTTAAACTGCAGAATATCTTGTGTCATGGTACTGAAAAACAATTCCCTCTTGGAGATTGAATTGGTCAGTTTATTTTATTAGTTGGTTGCCAATACGTGTAAAATTCCTTAGTTCATAGCCAAATATGTCATATTCAACTCATTTGGATTTTGTAATTAGGGTTTTGACTTTCTTCTCATTCTGCAGTATTTTTAATTGTGAATTTGCTCCACAAACTCCATTACTATTCTATAACAAGTAGAGAAAGAAAATAGAAGGAATCTTGATTCTTTCTTCTTTTAGGCAGAGGCATCTAATGAATTTAAATAAATCAATTGGAAAAGAACTTATTTAGAAGTTAGTCGCATATTAATACGCGTATTTACTTCTTCTTCTTTCTTTTTTTTCCTGAATTTCAAACCAAACCTAGCTAATAAAACAAGCCGTCTTTTAAATATTAGACCTGTGTTAGTCTAATACATGTTTTAATGCCGTGAAACGTGCATGTCAAATTTCCATTCAAGGTGATTAATTCCCATCATCATTATTCTTTTCAGTGATAATTAATAATATTTCCCCTAATATTTTAAATGTTACTTGTTTGACTAAAAGTATTACTTTCGGTAAACCTATTATATTTAAGTAATAATGGGTTAAACTTAACTGCTTAATGATAATATCTCTAAATGCGAATCTTGAAAGCGGTGTGTGAGGTAGGATAGATCCGGCGGGGGTTGAAAAAGCATTATATAGTCATAAAATATAAGCAATGGTGGAAGGACGAATAATAAATAGCAATAAATGATATTTGAGTAAATAGGAGGAATGATTCACCCAATAAATAATGAACTAGATGATTATTCCTCCTGACAATGATGAATGACAGACAGATCTTAGAACATTCGAAATCTTCTCGCATCTGATGAAAAGTAATGTCTGTTCTTATCACAATGAATATCACATGCCCCTATTCATTATCTTTTTTCCTTTTTATATGGGACATACCTCCGATAAACCCTAATAGTGCATGTACAAATAATATCTAATGAAATATTCTCTTTAATATCTTGCACTAATAAACTAGCTGTTACAGCTCTGTTTACGGCGCTTGACATCGACAATCTTCTGCACCTCGACCACGGGCTTTGTTACCTCCTGGTCGACCTCGGCCGACTCTTTTCTCGATACTATTTAATCCCAAGTACTGAGGCGGATTTCGACTCATACAATACTAACGTACAAAATCATGTTTTTTTAGAAACATTAGTTTAGCTGGTAATTTTCTCGGGATGCAGGTAAACCGATCACATTGACATCAGTTCAGAATAAATAAATTTGTGTTGATGCTTGAATTAGCTTGTTTATTAGATTAATTAACTCATTGATATAACTGCAAAAAAAAAAAAAAAAAAAAAATTAGCTCGTTATTTAAGATTTAAAAAGGATTTTACTTTGATATGATATTTGTCGTTGTCTCAACAAATTAAACTCCCGATCTAATTATGTTGCAAATGGATAAGAAAATTGAAGGAACTCTATATTTGTTTGCCATATTTCTATATTTCAAACAAGAAAGCAATTCCTGCTAAGAACGAGTACCACTCTAATTTCAGTTTAGTGTTATTTGGAAACAATATAATAGATACGCTAACTGATCTCCGACCAGTTATGATTCAAATAGAAAAAAATAACCTAATAACAATTTGATGTGTTTTACTTACGGATCTCCTATGTGTTATTTTTTACCAATATCCTATAAGAGGAGTAGAGGACCGTATAACGAAAAAAACATTTGTAGTATGCCACCAAACCAACCTCGGCCCGTGATCGTTTTTATAAGGTTAAAAGTTAATGTCCATCATAGATTTACTACTAATTACGTACCTAATAATTTAACCTAATTGTGTAAATATTTTTTATATCTGTCAGTCAACAAAATTTAAACTCGGGACCCGAATATATCATAAGTAGGCTCCTTGGTCTCCATTTGATTAGTGAAACCACTCTCTGTGTACGCTCAAAATCAGGTATGACCGATTTAGTGGGCTCGGGGAACCGCTTCAAGAACGAGACTGAAATAGGCTGGGTTCGGGCCTGATGGCGGAGGTCGAAGCTCGAAGATCGAAGTGCACGATAAATACCTGGGCAGAGTACGACCAACTCCGAGATGATGCAGTTATGGGTTTGTAACAAAATGAGCAAGATTCCCGCAATGGCCCAAAGATCAAAGCGTAAATTCCGGAACGGATTTGTACGAATTCGTACTAGGCGGTTAGACAGTTGTACAATTAGATTCCTTACTAGAAACGGAAATGTACCTTATTTTAGGACCCNGGCCATCACAGCTCGAGGACAGGACTTGCTCACACACCAGTTTGATCGAACTTACTTCTTTGATTTATACGTTTGCCTTCTTGATTATCAGTTAGTATTGGACCAAATCATGTATCTTTAAGACCACAAAGCAAATTTAATTGTTACTCAGATTTTAGGATAAACAGTTTGGCGTCCACCATGGGCCTAAAGATAATAGTGATTGCTTTAGTGTTGATTTTGATAAAAAGGGCTATTTTCACACTTGTTCTTGTCAAGAATTTTTTGTTTTCAGGTTCAAACATGTCAAACTCACAAAACGCACCCGTACACGGCAATGATGGTCTCTGATTTTATGGGGAAAATGATGATGTAGTTGCTCCAGGATCCGGTGTACCACCGCTTAACCCTGGGAAAGTGTCGATTGCAGAACCAGTCAATGTTAGTTCGCATATTGCTTTGAATGCGGACTTAGGCGCAGACCTCAGAGAAAGTGTGCAGGGGAAAGTTCGACGTGGTCGTCAAGGAACACTGGGTGTAGGAGACGGGGGAGTTAACCTCCAGGTAATATTCGAGATGCTACAAGCTCAGCAGGTTGCTATCGCTCACCTACAAAGTCAACATAAAACTTCGAGTGTGGTTGAACAAGAAATCACTCGACGTACCGAGCCATCGCCAGAAAGGTCGAACGGTAGCGGATCAGGGAATGACCCTACAATCATAAGAATGCTCGAAGAGCTCACCAAAAGAATCGAGTCGAGAGAAAAGAGGATCGAAGATAATGACAAAAAAGTGGAGACATGCAACTCCCGAGTTGATCAGATACCGGCGGCACCCCCGATCTTAAAGGGCTTGGATTCAAAAAAGTTCGTGCAGAAGCCTTTTCCCAGAATGCGGCCCCGAAGCCCATCCCGAAGAAGTTACACATGCTGGATATACCGAAGTACAACGGGACCACCGATCCTAATGAACATATCTCTACATACACCTGCGGTATAAAGGAAAATGACTTAGAAGACGATGAAATCGAGTCCATTTTGTTGAAAACATTTGGGGAAACTCTATCAAAGGGAGCAATGATTTGGTATCACAACTTCGACAAAACTCCATTGATTCATTTGCCATGTTAGATGATTCTTTTGTGAAGGCGCACGCCGGGGCCATAAGAGTTGCAACAAGAAAATCGGATGTTTTCAAGATAAGACAAAGATACAATGAGATGCTGAGGGAGTTCATGCTCGATTTCAAATGGAGCGAATGGAGTTACCACTAGTTACGGATGATTGGGCCGTTCAAGCTTTCACACAAGGGTTGAACGAGCGAAGCTCGATAGCATCACAAAAGTTGAAGCAAAATCTGATCGAATACCCAGTTGTTACATGGGCAGACGTACATAATCGTTATCAATCAAAGATTAGGGTTGAGGATGACTAGCAGGGAGCCCCCTCGGGGTCAGGTCACCCGAACAGATTGGCAGTGAAAGCCTCGACGAAAGCCTCGAGGGATACCGACAGGGAACGAAGGTCAAACAGAGAGTGGTATCAGCCATATGTCACAGATCGAAGAAACAACAGTTCGGGACGCAATCCTTCCCGGAATGATCGAAGAAATGATAGATAGAAAAATGCTCGGAAACTTATGAGTAAGAATGGTTTTGATAAACATACCAATCCCGTAAAAGCGCCTCGGTTATCAGAGTATAATTTCAGTGTCGATGCATCGAGGGTTGTATCGGCTATCGTGAGAAACAAAGACACCCAGTGGCCAGACCTATACAAATTGATCCTTCTAAGAGAAACCCAAACTTGATGCGTAAATATCATGGTACCATTGGACCGAAGATTGTAGACAGTTAAGGGAAGAGGTAGCTCGATATTTCAACGAGGGTCATCTTCGAGAGTTTCTCAGTGATCGGGCTAAGAATCACTTTAGGGAAAGAGACGCCAACAGAAAACACGAGCAAGAAGAACCTTAGCATGTTATCCACATGATCGTCGGCGGGGTCTACATCCCACAAGGACATGTCTTCAAACGAACTAAAGTATCAATTTCGAGGGAAAAATGGACCCGAGATTACATGCCCGAAGGAACACTTACATTCAACGACGAGGAGACAGAAGGCCTCTCTCAGTCTCACAATGACGCCCTGGTAATTTCTATTTTGCTAACTAAAATTCAATTTAAGTGTGTTCTTGTGGATCCAGGTAACTCGGCAAACATAATCATGTTGAGGGTCGTAGAGCAGCTCGGACTGCAAGATCAAATTGTAATTGCATCTCGAGTCCTAAACGGCTTCAACATGGCTAGTGAAACAACATAGGGAGAGATAATCCTACCAGTGAACGTAGTCGGGACCATCCAGGACCAAAATTTCATGTCATCGAAGGTGACATGAGGTACAACACATTGATCGGAAGGACGTGGATCCATAACATGAGGGCGGTACCGTCAACCCTTCACCAAATGATGAAGTTATCAACAATAGATGGTGTGAAAACAATTTATGGTGAAAAACACGCATCAAAGGAAATGTTCGCAGTCGACGAGGTGACGCCAATACTAGCACCTTTGACCTCAGAAAATTGAATATCAAAGACAAGCAGATGACTAAATAGCAATCACCGTCCCGAGCCTCGATCAAATCAGAGGAACAGGTAATCAAAGAAGAAGAAGAGGATTTTCTTACCCCTCGAGATTTTGTTGTTCCCGAGGAATCAGATGCAACCAAGTTAACGGTCGAGAAGCTGGAACGTCTGACACTGATCGAGCATCTGCCCGAGCGGAAGGTATACCTGGGAACGAGATTAACCTCTGAAACTCAGGAAACAACTCATTCAATTCCTTATCGATAACATATATTGTTTTTCTTGGTCCCATTTAGACATGATAGGGATTCCACCGGAGATAACAACACATCGGCTAAGCCTCGATCCCAGGTTTAAACCAGTGAAGCAAAAGAGAAGGCCCCAGTCCGAGGTAAAACATGCATTCATAAAGGATGCGGTAATTAAACTTCTCAAAATAGGGTCCATTAGGGAAGTAAAATACCCTGAATGGTTAGCCAATGTAGTCATAGTCCCTAAAAAATGGAACAAACTTAGAATGTGCGTAGATTACAAAGATTTGAACAAGGCATGCCCTAAAGAATCTTTTCCACTGCGTAACATCAATTGTATGATCGATGCCACGGCCGACCACGAGATCCCTACCTTTCTCGATGCCTATTCCGGGTACAATAAAATTCAGATGAACCCGGAGGACCAGGAAAAGACCTCATTTGTCACCAAGTATGGAACGTATTGCTACAATGTAATGCCCTTCGGGCTAAAAAAAGCAGGAGCTACATACCAACGCCTAGTTAACAAAATGTTCGAGGAACAGATAGGTAGATCAATGGAAGTTTACATTGACGATATGTTAGTTAAGTCACTGCGCGCAAAGGACCATTTAACCCATTTGCAAGAAACATTCGAAATCTTGAGGAATTATAACATGAAGCTCAACCCAGAAAAATGTGCTTTCGAGGTTGTTTCAAGCAAATTCCTCGGCTTCATGGTGTCAAATAAGGGAATCGAGATTAACCCCAAAAAAATTAAAGCCATCGAAGACATCACCGTTGTTGACAGTGTAAAAGTCGTACAACGGCTAACCGGACGGATAGCTGCTTTGGGTCGATTCATCTCGAGGTCGTCTGATTGGAGTCACAGGTTCTTATCCCTACTCAAAAAGAAAATGATTTTGCATAGGACCTCGGAATGTCAATGAGCATTGGAGGAATTAAAATGGTACTCATCGAGACCACCTCTGCTGCACACCCCGAAGGCGGATGAGAAGCTATACTTATACTTGGCTATGTCTGAAGTGGAGGTAAGTGGCGTACTAGTTCGAGAAGAGCAAGGTACGCAATTTCCTGTTTATTACGTAATTTGAACCTCAGGAGATGCTGAAACTAGGTATCCACATTTAGAGAAGTTGGCACTTGCATTAATAAGCGCATCTAGAAAATTAAATCCATACTTCTAGTGTCACCCCATATGTGTGTTAACCACTTATCCTCTCCGAAATGTTTTGCACAAGCCCGAGTTATCGAGCCGATTGGCCAAATGGGCCGTCGAACTTGGCGAGTTTGATATCGAATATCAACCCCGAACGACCATTAAGTCTCAAATCTTAGCTGACTTCGTGGCCGATTTTACGCCATCCCTCGTACCCGAAGTGGAGAAGGAATTTCTACAAAAATCGGGTACGTCATCAGGGGTATGGACCCTCTTCAAAAACAGAGCCTCGAATGTGAAAGGGTCCGGGCTTGGCATTATTTTGAAGCCACCTACGGGTAGCACTATTACACAATTCATCAAAACTTCTAGGTTGACTAATAATGACGCCGAGTATGAGCCCATGATTGCATGTCTCGAGATAGCTAAAATCTTGGGGGCAGAAGTAGTTGAAGCCAAGTGCGATTCTTTATTGGTGGTGAACCAAGTAAAAAAAAGCTTCGAAGTTCGAGATGATAGGATGTAGAGGTATTTCGACAAGTTACAGGTAACCTTGCACCACTTCGACAAATGGACGCTAGACCATGTACCTCGGGAGCAAAACAGTGAGGCTGACGCACTTGCGAACTTGGGGTCGTCAGTCGAAGAAGACGATATTGTCCTGTTATCGAGATCTGTAGTCGAGGAGGGTCATGCCAAGATAAATTCTACAAGTTTAACTTGGGATTGGAGGAATAAGTATATCGAATATTTGAAAAGTGGAAAGCTCCCATAGAATCATAAGGAGTTGAGGGTTCTACGAACCAAGGCTGTTAGGTTCACATTAGATGAAGGTGGAACATTATACAGAAGGGTGTTCGATGGGCCGCTGGCGGTATGTTTAGGGCCGAGAGACACCGATTGTGTTCTACGAGAGATCCACGAAGGCACTTGTGGTAACTACTCCGGCGTTGACTCTTTGATTCAAAAAATTATTAGAGCAGGGTACTACTGGGATAGCATGGAAAAAGACACTAAAGAGTTTGTTCGAAAATGCGATAAATGTCAAAGGTTTGGACCGATGATCCATCAGCCCGGAGAACAACTTCATTATGTCCTATCCCCGTGGTCATTCATGAAATGGGGGATGGATATCGTCTGACCTCTGCCAACGACACCAAAAAACCTAAATTCATTTTGTTTACAACGGACTACTTTTCCAAATGGGTGGAAGAACATGCCTTCGAGAAGGTTAGAGAAAAAGAAGTTATTGACTTCATCTAGGACCACATCGTGTGTCGATTCGGGATACCTGCCAATATTGTATGTGACAACGGCAAGCAATTCATCGGAAGCAAGGTAACAAAGTTCTTCGAATAACACAAAATAAAAAGGATCTGAACGACGCCATATCACCCGAGCGCAAACAGACAGGATGAATCTACGAACAAAAATATTATCCAAAACTTAAGGAAAAGGTTGAGTGACGCTAAGGGGAAATGGAGAGAGGTTCTACCCGAGGTCCTTTGGGCGTACCGCAAGACATCAAAGTCCAGCACGGGGGAAACTCCATTCTCTTTAGTATATGGCTCTGAGGCCTTAATCCTAGTCGAGGTCGGGGAACCTAGCGCCAGATTTTTGCATGCAACAGAGGAATAA
The DNA here is from genome assembly GCA_005239495.1 of Nicotiana undulata. Lineage (NCBI taxonomy): Eukaryota > Viridiplantae > Streptophyta > Magnoliopsida > Solanales > Solanaceae > Nicotiana > Nicotiana undulata. The sequence continues at coordinate 14,167 of ML277504.1, forward strand.
AATAACGAGGCTATGAACACTAGCCTCGAGCTATTGGATGAAAAATGAGAAGTTGAGCTTGTTCGGATGGCCACACAAAAGGAAAGAATCGAGAGATATTATAACAGAAGGGCCAACCTTCGCCACTTCGAAATCTGGGACTTAGTTCTAAGGAAAGTCACCCTTAATACTCGAGACCCGAATGAAGGAAAATTAGGCCCGAATTGGGAAGGACCATGTCGAGTCATCAGAATCGTCAGAAAAGGATCTTACAAACTTGGTACGATATTATTGCTGAGGTATGACTTTCTCTTCTTCTCCATTTGTATTCGAGACTAACTCATTGTATATGATTCGATCGAAGACGCTGAGGGCACCCTTCTACACGAAGACCTTAGGTTTTAAAGCACGTGTTACACTCTTTTTCCCTTAGATCAGGTTTTATCCCAAATGGATTTTTCCGGCGAGGTTTTTAACGAGACAACAACTATGTGCTACCTAAGGAGAATTCAATAGTATCCAAGGTTGTTTTTCAATCAACCTCGAATACTGGGGGGCATCACCCTCGGAGGCTATATTTTTCGAGAAAAATACTTCACGCCTAAGAGGGCCTCGATAGGAAAATTTTGTAATGGGCCAAACGGTCAGACGAGCGTGTCCATATAGAATAGCCGAGCCCCGATGGCAAAAGATGTATGCATGTATGAATTATTCAAAGAAGCATCATTTCTATATTGAACATTTTGTTTCTCGAAGAAATTTGCTATTATACGAGCTCCATACTTGTGATTATCTGTGAGAAACGGCTCAAGAGACAAAACGAAAATACACCTCGAATACTCAGGAACTGTCACCGACAATCAGCACATTTGAGTTGTCTCAACTCAAATTCGAAAGACCTCAAAGAGGCATTCCCTGATGTAAAGGTCAAGGTTATCGCACTGGGGGACTAACATTTCGAGCAAATTCGAAATGTTATCAGGAAACAAGCCCAAGAAGCACACCCGAAGGCTACGGCCATACTAAAGGCTACGACCGAAATAACGCGACTTAGAGACGTCTGAATTTCGCAATAAAAACAGGCCTTCAAATTCTCAAAAAACCGGTTAAATAAAGGCTACCCTCGGAAAAATAATCAAAGGGCTTCGATAAAATCAGCCCTAAAAAAACCTCTAGAGGTATCGAATTATTTACATACAAACTTGTGCTAAGGCACTAAAAATAAAAGGGTTCCGATCGACACTAAACCCTCAAAAAACCCAATGGGTAAAAGATGCATGCAAAGGCATAAACATAAAAAAGTTTTTACCAAGTCTTTTAAGCCAAAAAGGGGAAGTAATAGCCATCTCTTAAATGCCATGACAGCCCGACTTAAAAGAGCCTAAGGGCCAATACAACTTAGGGTTCGAGATCTTTCTCTCACCTCATCCGAACCCAAGGGTTCGATTATTTCGAGCCCAAATAAATATTTTGGTTATGGCTCGAAGACTCGCCATTATACAACACAAAGGGCCTATGCTCCGAAGGTTCGAAACTTACTCGAACTCGATCATGACAACAATAAAACCGTCCGAGACAGAATCTCGAATATACCATTTAAGGAATGAAATTATTGTGAGAATTTTGAGGCAAGAAGTATTGAGTAGGAATCCAAGGAAGTTTCTTCTTTTATATACTCAAGAAAGAGACATGTACAGGAATTCGACAAAAGGCTTGACATAAAGGAAAATACAAAAGAGAAAGAAAATTCCTATCTACGCCCCGGGGCTGGTTTCTCCTTCGGGAGAAGCTTCTCTTTCGGGAGCAGCTTCTTCTTCGGGCCCCTCTTCGTTATCGGACCCACCTTGGTCGCCTTCACCATCGTCATCATCATCGGAGGAGACAAGAAATCTGGCATCGGCTTCCATCGCCCATGCTTGAGCTATCTCTTCAGTAAGGTCGAAGCCCCTAGCATAGATTTCTTCAAGGGTCTACCTCCGGGATAGGCATCTGGACAAGTCATTACTCCAATTTTCCCGGTTGGAAGCTTCCCTCAGCTCCGTTTGAGCAGCCTCGGTATCCCTTAAATATGCGGCAACAGTTTTATCAGTTGTGACCTTCGTCTTCTCGGCCTCAGCCCTGGCTTTAGCAACCTCGGCCTTAATCTTAGCAAGTTTGACCTCGAGCTCAGCGATCCTTTTGGCCTGGGATGAACCACTCTCTTTGACACCCTTGAGCTGGGCCTCAACCGATGTCAGTTTGGCTAATGTCGTTTCTTTCTCCGCAACAAGGCGGTCCATTTTTTACTTCTACCGGTTGCACTCAGCATTAACCTGATCGACCTCGCCTCGAAGCTTCCCCATCATCTCCACTTTTTGCTGCAGCTGAGACATTGAAGTATTAGCCTCCACAGTTGGGATGAGAAGACCATACTCTTTCAAAACAACAGTTACCTACTTATCTAGCTCGGCCTCATACTCACGAGCCTTGGCCAACTCTGCCCAAAGGTCTTTGAGCTCCTCCTCTTTTTGACTGCAAATGAGCTTCAAGGCCTTTACTTAACCCAAGGACTTGTTAAGCTCGGCCTCTCATTGGCTTAGGTCGGACCTAAATTTGGAAAAGGCCTACGTAGAAAAAGAGTTATCAGTTAAGGTAAGGTGAGAAAAAGGAAATTGCGACGTTAAGGATTAATGCTTACCTTAGAGAAGAAACGTTGGGCCTCTTCGAAGATGGTAGACGCATCGTTAAGGTCGGCCTCATCGTCCCCAGTATAGAAATCCCGGAAAGGATTATCCTCGTAGGGGACTCCGCTTAAGTCAGGTGTTCTCAGGGTCGGGGCTTCCCTTATGGCGTCCTCGGAATAAGCCGGTAATGATGGAGAGTGACCTATTGTCATGGCCACGGGCAGGTCGCCCGAGGTGCTCTATTTGGTCACGGGGACTTCAGAATTTTTCCTCTTTGGTATGCTTGTTAAAGGCCGAGAAACAACCACGACCTCGGGCGATTCGAGGGTTTTTCCCACATCTTCCTTCGGAGTTTCCTCACCACGAGGCAGGATCTCTGGCTCAGAGGATTTGGTAGACTTGACTGGCTTTTTGGTTCGGGACACCAGCGCTGAATCCTCGCCCTCATCTTCTTCATCATCCAGGAGCTGGTGGACCGAGTCTATGTCCACGGGAATGACGTTCCTCCTACGTCTCCGAGCAGGGCCCGTTTTATTTTAGGGGTCTTCAGGCTTCGAAAACCTTTTTCTCTTATTATCCTTCTTCGGTTTGTGAATCGGGGACTCGATCCCTTCCCTAGGAGGAGCCGACCTTATTTTAGAGAAGTCCCCAATGCCTGCATAAATAAAAACTGGGTATGAGAAAAGAAATGTCTTTGATAAAGAAGAAACGTCAAGAATTTACCATGATGTTTGGCTTCCCATTTGCCCCTCACCAAGTCACGCCAGCAGTGTTCATCATACGAGGAGGTCACAGCTAGTTTCCAGACCCAGTCTTCGAGATTAGGGACCACAAGGGACATCCAAGCGACCGCTGCAGGTAAAAATAAGGGCGTTATGCAATACATGTTCAAAACACAGAAAATTACTTGGGGAACAACTCCACTTACGGTCGAAGTTCCACTTTTCTGGGAACGGCATTTTCTCCTCGGGGATGATGTCCCTGGTCCTCACTCGAATGAACCGGCTCATCCAGCCCCGATCTTTATCCTCGTCATTGCTAGCGAAGAAGGACTTGGTTGACACACGTTGGAGCTTAATTAGCCCTCGATAAACCTGAGGCCGGTACAAGCGGATAAGTTGAATGAGAGTGAGCTCGAGCCCCTCGGCCATGCTGGAAAAGTAGCGAAGCATGATCACTGTTTTCCAAAAAGAGGGGTGGATCTGGCCGAGGGTGACTTGATATCTTCTACAGAAGTCGATCACGATTGGATCAAGGGGACCTAGTGTGAAGGGGTAAGTGTAAACTCTTCGGAACCCCTCCACTTGGGTGGTAATTCTCTCCTCGCGGATGGGGATCTGTATCACGACCCCATCCCCCCAACCACTATCCTTTTTAATAGCATAGACATGTTTCTTCGATATCGAGCATATATACCTCGAAGCATGTGCACATCAACCAGGAATCGCGGGAGGATTTTCAATGTTGAATTCTTTCTTTAAGGTGTAGACGCCGGGAACGATCTCATGAAGGGCCGGCGTCTTGTCGTCGGCGGGACATGAAGAGGAGGAGGAATTTTTCTCATTTTTGGGGGGTGGTTTTTGAAATTTTCTCCATTAGTTCAGGTTAAAAGAAGCGGAAAGAGGTGGGGTTTGATAATTTTTGGCACTCAAGGAGGGGGGGGGGGGGGGCAAGAAACGAGGG
>ML277504.1:18542-37891 GCA_005239495.1 Nicotiana undulata
GGGGGGGGGGGGAGCAAGTAACGAAGGAGAAAGATGAAGAGACTAGAAAAGTTGCAAAGAGAAAGTATAGTCCTTAATCGAATGAGGAACCTTGTATTTATAGGTAAGCGGAGACGTTTCGGCGGCGTTAATGGCCGACCATTACTGGCATGCATTTAATATTTTGGGGAAGCAAACCGACGAGACATTTTAGTCACCTCGAACGCTAACGTCACGGGGATGACGTCATCACCAGGGAATCCGAAAACCCGAGGCTCAAATCGTTTCTTATCATTTTATTTTAAAAAATGCGGAGACTATCTGTATACGGTCAAAATCAGGTATGCCCGATTTGGTAGGCTCGGGGAACCGCTTCAAGAACGAGACCGAAATAGGCTGGGTTCGGGCCCGATGGCGGAGGTCGAAGCTCGAAGATCGAAGATCTAAGTGCATGATGAATACCTGGGCCGAGTTCGACCAACCCCGAGATGATGTCGTTATGGGTTTGTAACAGAATGAGCAAGATCGTAATGGCCCAAAGATCAAGGCGTAAATTTCGAAGGATTTGTACGAATTTGTTCTAGGCGGTTAGACAGCTATACAATTAGATTCCTTACTAGAAACGAAAATGTACCTATTTTAGGACTCCCCTATTATATAAAGGGGAGCTCATTCATTTTGTAATCATCATCAATCATTGGCAAAGGATATACACTCTTACTTTCTTGCTTATTACTGATCAGAATTGTTTCTTAACTTTATTATTCTTACTTCACTGTTCTTATTAACGTACCTCGAGGCCATCACAACTCGAGGTTAGGACTTGCTCACACACCGGTTTGATCGAACTTACTTCTTTAATTTATACGCCTTCTTGATTATTAGTTAGTATTGGACCAAATCACATATATTTAAGACCACAAAGCAAATTTAATTGTTACTCGGATTTTAAGGTAAACTCTCCGTAAACAATAACGGTAGGTAACTCCAGAAAATTAGTGAAACAATAGACTCCTAGTATAGTAGTAGTTCCTTGTGTATAGATGTTAGTCTTGCACTAACAAGACTTCTTATCTATATTACAATAAGAAAACAAAACGCTAAAATCAGTTCAGAAAGACATTATTTAAGCTCTGATTAATTGTTACACGTTACATTATGCTTTAGTCATAATAAAGTTGCACAAATCATAAGCATGATATAAATTTCAGGCTGCAGCAACAGCTTCTGCAGGCTTTTCTTCTGCGGGCTTTTCTTCTGCGGGCTTTGCTTCGGGTTCAACTGGTGTGTTTGCGGGCTTTTCTTCTATAGGCTTTACTTCAACGGGCTTTGCTTCCGGTTCAGTTGGTGCGGGTGCTGGTGTTGGTGTTGGTGTTGGTGCTTCCCAGAAAGAAGTCTTCTTTCCGGTCTTTGAAACAGTCTGGAAAACAGCTTCTGGCTCCACATTTCCCTTTACTGTCACTTTTTGCTCCTTAATATCGATGTCGTAAGATTCAACACCTAGAATGATTTGCAGAGTAGATTTGAGTAAAATGTGCAAGTAATAAATTCATCAAACTACATGGTCAAATTAGTTAGCTCATAATATTACTCTGTGTTTCTATTTATTATGTGGCTGTATTTCCTCTTTAGTACTTTGCCCTAAAAAAGAATGACATATTATATATTTGAAATAGTTTAATTGTAAAATTCTCATATTACCCTATTTTATCAGTGGCGGAGGTAGCATTATAGCGACATATTCAATTGAACCCATAATCTTTTGATGCGGAGTATAATTTATGTCTAAAATTTATTAAAATTATAAAAATAATAGATATGAACTCATAACTTTTAGCATATAATGGGTTCAGTATTAAGAACATTAAATATTGAACATAAAATTTAAATCATACATTCGCCTCTGTATATTATCATGGTATGGTTAAGATTCAATAAATTTCAAAAGTCTATATCTTTCTTAAACATCGTATTCGATCAAACAAGTTCACATAAATGAAATAAGTTAGAAAGTAATAGGCTTAAAAAGAAACAAGCTTCGAACTCGTTTGGTTTGAGGAATTTGGATGTAATACTCATGGTATGGGCTGCCTACATTACACCTCCTTAGAGTGGCCCTTCACTGGGACCCTGCGTGAATGAGATACTTTTTGCACCAGATTGCTCTTTTTTACTCATGGTATAGAATTTTGTACTGTTTTATCCAATATTTGGTTTGAACTTAGAGTAATATACAACTAACATTGGCATAGTTTAATATGTGCAATTGGTGTATTATTTTATACCGCTAACAATCCTGGGTTGCTCTAGGGTAATGCCACTAAAGCTTCTGCTTTAGGCCCCAAAAAGACAAAGGGCTCCGAGAACTTTTTCTATTAGTTATAATTATTTATATCAATAAGATTTTTTTTAAGTTAACAAAACATTAACATTTCGTTTCATTAAACTATATTGGTTATGATTATCAAATGTTTTACTAGTAGATATGAACAATTAAATAATTTAACTCAAAATTTTAGAATATTAGACATTGTTATACTGTGAAATCTAAAAAAAAAAAAACTTAAAACCTTGAAAGAAAATTTCTTAAGATCAGACAAATTTTTTTTTGGTTATCTAAATTAATCGTGTCTATTTGTCTAACCGTTGTCACATTAATAATATTATTTCCTCATATCTTCTTAAGTTTTGGCTTTAGGCCTCCGATTTCACTGAGCCGCCCGTGCTAACAACATGGGATAATTTATCCTAAATAACTTATACATGGATAAAGCACCAAAAGGACAAATTAGACCCTTGACAAAGCTGTTCGGCAAGCGGTGCGACAGTGGCGAGGATTTGGCATGATGGCCTTGCCATTGGCCTATGCGCGGGAGGAAAATCAACATGCGGGACAATGCAGGCATTGTCGATGGCAAAAAACTGTTGCAAAAGCAAGTGTGACGGATTACACTACTATTTGAGGTCTAAGGTGTGACGAATTACACTACTATTTGAGGGCTAAGGTGTGACGGACTATACCAAGGAATGAGTGGGCTATGTGCAAGCAAGGGCCAAGGTCTTGACGGGACAAGGCAGGCTAAATGGAAGCTTGACACGGCAAATCGGGAAGACCTAGGCGCTAAGACATGACATCTTAGTGCCAAGGCAGTGACATTGGCAACTTGGTGTTGCTTTGGCTTAGGTGAGCGGGCTAGAACCTAAGGAACTTCTGGGAAATGACTTAGAAAAGGGAATGGCATCATGGCATGGTGACTTGATGCTATTATCAGCGTGGCATTGGAAACTGGCATATTTGATCAAGTAGAGGCGACTTGACATGAACCATCAATTGTGGCAGCGGGTGTGCGTGCGGCTAAGTCATGGGAGACAAGCTGTGGCGATGGCATTGAGCGAGAGCAGTGTCAAAGGCAAGGTTGGGCGCAATGCCAGCCTTGGGGCGTGCAGCAGCTAGCCAGAAACACGCACATGCAGTGCACATGGAGCGGTTACCAAGTGTGCTGGGCACATGCTGAACAATGGGCGGTTACAACTGCCATGTCCAAAGGAGTGGCTGATAATGGGGCTAAGTCTATGCAAATTTTTAGGCATGTTCTAGCATGACATGCACGTTTTTCATCATGGGTGATCATGGCCTATCAGTTGGGGGTGTCAACTGAAATAGAAAAACTGTTTTGGGCTGGCTACACTATAAATATGTGTGCTAGCAGCCCCAAAAACGGGCAGAGTGCCTAGTGAAGGAAATAGGCAAAGATGTAGGCATACGGGTGTCTATGTCAAGGTTTGAGCATGGCAAATTATGTGCCATTGCCTTGTCAAACGAGTGAGCAACACATAATGTCGTCGGCAGGGGCCTTTATAAGGCAATTTTGTGCAAGAGTCGGCTATTTGTGAGTTGGTGTCTGCCAAGGGTGGAAGCACCTTGCCAAACTCGAGAGTTTCCTTTGTAATTCATATATTATAAAAGGTTGTGAAAGAGTTCCCGTAAATCTGCTTGTACCTTTATTTATTCACGTTGCCTCGAAATTATTCTAAGTACCAAACCTCTAATGTTAAACAAAATTGGGTAAGGCTGAGCCAAGTTGAGACTTGAGCATTTTCGGCGGACAGAAAACGCCCCTGTGACAACAAACAACTAGAGCAAGTAAGGTGCTCAATTCAGCCATCGCCGCCTTTCGCAAAATGGACTTATTTTTTTAATTTTTTTTTTATTGCATCAAGGGTGGGGGAGTAGGAAAAAAGGGAAGGGAATCCAAACCTAAGAAAGGGGTTTGAACCCTTCACCTCAACTGTGGAATGCTGGAAGCTCATAAAGCGAGTTATCCCTCAACCAAGGGACGTTGATATTCCTATGGTGGGGGAAATTAACCAAAAGAAAGACATTGGAATAACCCCAAACATGGTTTATATGAACAAAATGGACCGCAAAGGGTGCATTCTAAGTAGGGGTGTCAAAGGGCGGGTTGGGCAGATTTTGGGTGGGTCAAAACGGATTGAGTCACTAATTGAGGGGATCAAATGACCCAGGCTAAGATGGGTTGGATCATGATGGGCTAAAATTTGGGTCATAGCCCAACCTATCGAACCCTTACCAAACTTTAATTACTATGTGTCGTTTCATATGAATTGTATAATTACTAAATAAGACTTTTTTTCTTTTGTTGTGGTCATATAACATATCAAACAAAAAAATATTTCTAAGATATATTGGCAAAGTTACTTGTGGATCAATTTGGAAATCAACCCAACTTTAAATGGGTTCAGATGGGTGTCTACGTAAGCTGAATTCAATAAATGAGCGGGTTAATAGGCAATCCAACCTTGGACGGGTCATTTGGGCTTGGGCCAAATTTGACGGCCTTAATTCTGAGGCTACTTTGAGCCAGTTAATAAGCAAAACCAATCACCTTCATCACACTTCGAAATTTACATAAAAGATATATATATACATTCTCCCACATTTGGTAACTTATATTCTCAGTGTGAGATATCAAAGGAAAACTAGATTTTTTTTTGCCTGGAACAACAAAAATTTATGTACATTGAAGAGAAGGACTAAAAACAAAGTGTAATTCTAACTTAATGCTGCATTTTGCCATTGAAGAAAATTAAAGGAAGAAAATTTTCGTCATTGGAGATTTATATTAATTAAATTAGGTATAGGAGATTTATATAAAGGCAGCCCAATTAATTGTGGCAACTGTATCAAGCTAAGATAATAAAAGTGCAATTATATATATAAGTACCTTCCATTTTGCCCAAAACCCTGTTCACAGCTCCTACACAACCTTGGCATGACATGCCAACCTTGAGAACAACTGTCTGCTATCATTTAGGGAATAAATATTAGATGATCAATAGACAAAAAAAAAATGGACTTTCAATTAATTAAGTTAACTTTTATATATTGACAGTGCAAGAAATTATTTTTCATAATAAGTAGAATTAGTAACTTGAAAATTATGACTGGTTTCCTATTACAACATGCACGTTAAAGTACACTAAAAGTATAATTAAATATTGTTAATGTGTATAAGTTAAATCCTTAATCAATTAGGTGAATATGACACTGCAAAGGATTATCTGGTTGGGAAACAAGTTATTCATGATTAATTATTCCGGTAAAAGTTATCTAGGATTGTTATCTCACCTTTTCATAGGGATAAAATAACACTATAATCCCGAAACAATTAATCCTTGTATTAGTTATTAGTTATACTGTGATTTTATTTCCAATCAAACGTGGGATAAACTAATCTCAAATTTAATTCTGGAGTTAATTATCCTTTATCTCTCGTACCTAATTAAACAAGTTTTAAGAGTAAGACTTCAAACAATTTATCAATTTAAAAATAGTACGTTCCAAGACTCAAGAGAGTCAACCCATCTCAGCCTCAAATAACAAAAAGGGAAAATGATTTTTAAGCTCCAAAAATTGAAGATTTTCTTTGTATTTAGATAATAAACTATAATTAAACATCTTAAATTTATTCGTAAATCTGAAATCATTGAACCGTATGAAACTCAAGAAAGAAGAGATGGAAAAACCCACTGATTACTAGTTGGATAATAAATTACTCGAAGTAAAAGAGTGATCGTATCAAACTTAAACTCTTTATATTTCTTCTTTACATACTGTAACAACAAATTCACACACCAAGAACCAAAAATTTCAGCTTAAATGAGAAAATCCAAATCAAAATATTCAGGATATACAACCAAAAAAGTTCAATCCCTTCAGAGAATTCCAAGATTATTATATTTGACAAATGACAATTACTAGCAAATCAGATAGAGTAAAACACAACAGTATGAATGTAATTAATACTAATTATCAAAATGATCTGAAGAAAAAAAATGAAGGGTAAAAGGAATGTGTACCTGAGACATGATGATGAAAAGTAGTAGGGGGGAAAAACTGAGGGAGATTTTGCTTTCGTGGGAAGAAACTATCTGTTTGGCCTTTGAGGTTATGGGAAAGTTAGCGTGTCGATGTCGCTATTTATAGAACGAGAAAAAGGACAAAAGAATACAATGTATTATACTTTCTCCCATCCAAATATTAGTCGTTTTAGTTGATTATTTATCTATCAATCCATATCTATTTATACTATATTAAAAACGCGAAACCGTTTAGCGAAATGTTGTTCGTCTTTTTTACCCTTTAAAAATAAGTTTCATATTGGACAACTAAGAGAACAAAGTGGAGGAAGAACAAGCACAATAGATCAAACTCCCGAATATGATTAATATTTATCATTTTGGAACTTAATTTCATGTTAACTTTTATGTTATAATGCAAACACATCTTTTGAATATTATTTATGTTATTTTTTAAAATTTATTTTCATTAACACGAGGGACACGCGCGTACGCTAAGACTAGTTTATTTTAATCATAGGTTCACCTCTGCTTATGAGCACCTTGAAAATTATTTATTTTAGTCGAGAAAAATTAAAGGACAAAAGAATTCTAGGTTTGCCTCTGCTTATGAGCACCTTGATTAATTTTATGGGATACTTGTTATCTCCCACAAATATAGTATCGGGTAACTCTGTCCAATAAGGCTTGGACTTATAAATTAAAAAAATCACATATTACTATTTTTTGTGTCCGTTTGGGATACTCTTAAACTTAAAACAATTAAACATTAATATTTAAAGAATAAGTAAAAGCCTTGAAAGATACTCCCTCCGTTCCTAACGTGAATCCATTTGGTTGAGCACATAGTTTAAGAAAAATGAAGACTTTTTGAATTAGTTGTCCTAAACAAGTCAAAAGGGGTCCAAAGTATTTATTTGGTTATAAAATGTTCTCGTTAAGGATAGAATTGTTAGTTTAAGTTAAATTTTTTCAAATTTAAAAATAGGTCATTATTTTTAAAACTGACCAAAAAAATAATAGGTTCACGTAAATTGAAACATACGGAGGAGCTGGATAATAAGAATAGATGTATGTACCAAGGAATTTAAAAGTATGAAGTCACAATGTTGTTGAAAATGTGTTAGATGTGATGTGAGGGTGGATGGCACTAGGGATAGTGGTTAGCTACCTTTTGTTCTTGATTATTAATGTTCTCACGTAACGTAAACGCATGCATAGGCTGGTCCTTTTATTCTTTTTTCTTTGTTTTCGGCACATGCATCTCTCATTTTCTAGTTTCTTTCGGAGAAAATCAAAATTTATTTGCACCCTTCACAAGATGGAGTAATTTAATACTATTATTAGTTAAAAATAAAGTAATATATAATCTTTTAATAATCAAAGTATTTTTAAAATATACAATCAAACTTCTCTATAATAACATCTCTATATAATAGTTAAGTTTTTCTCGAAACTAATTTTTATGTTATGTTATTATTATATATGATCCTCTATAATAATACTTCACTATAGTGGTTAAAAAATAGCGAAATAAATGAGACTTTGTTTGTCTATATAAGTTTTGTTAACATGAATGTCCCAATCAAATATTATGGTTTGGGGCGGTTATTTTATGAAATTTTTTCTTTTTCTAAATTAAAAGATCATAAAAAATGAAAAAATAAAGTCTTCCATTAACGATCCACCTTGGTGGCATGGGAGGTTCTAGACGCCACATTTGTCCAAATAATTTTTTGTTTTTCCTTGTTCCATATTTGCATTAACGTTTCGTTTAATTCGGGTTTGTTGCCGCACAAGGCTTATTAAAAGAAGAAGCACATTCTATCAGGGGCAAATTTATCACGTAGTTTATGATGCAAGTGAATTCATGATCTCTTCGTCAAACTAGATATGTTATTTATGTATTTTTTAGAATTAGTCTAACATTATCTGTTGATATTCATACTCTATTAAAATTAAATGGTTCACTTGGTTGTATATTGCGCTATTTATCCAAAGTAACAAGAACCAATTTCCACTTGATACTAAGGGTGTGATTGGTATAACGGAAAATATTTTTCGTGAAAAATATTTTTCAAGAAAATGTTTTCTTGAAAAACAAGTAGTGATCTTATTCATTTTTCGATATTTGGTACGCAAATTAAGGAAAATATTTTCTCAAGAGTATTTATAAATAATTTAGATACAATAAACATGAAGCCATAAACTTTCGAACCAACAACCTTCTGAACTCACAAATTTCATAAACTTCCGAACTGAAAATATATTTAAAAAGTATTTTTTTTCGGGGGGAAGAGGCAGGGGGTGGGTGGTGCAGAAAAAAGATAATTTAAAAATTACAAAAAAAAAGTTTTAAAAAAATTTATTATTGTGCGGGGAGGGGTGCAATGGGGGTTGGGGGCCAAAAAACGAAAAAACACAACTTTCAAATTACGAAAAACAAAAGTAAAAAAAAAAAAGAAAATTGGCGCGGGAGGGTGGGGGGAGAGTAGGGTGGGTGGTGAAAAAAAAATAACTAAAATTTAAAATTAAAAAAAAAAATTGAGAGAAGGGTGGGGTGGGGTTAGGTGGGTGGGCGGGGTGTGAAGTGGGTTGGTGAGGGTGGAAAGATTGAGAAGGAGTTTTGAAAAATATTTTCCCTTCTCTTTATAAGGAAAATATTTTCCTCCAAAACATTTAATCCAATCATACATGGGAAAATTGAAAAATATTTTTAAACATTTCCTTCCAAACATACCCTAAAAATTCAAATTCACTCAAACTAATACCTCTATTTAAGGATAAAGGACCAGTCTCCATCCCACCATAAACTTTGGTGGTATCGAAAGGTTTTTGCTTTTTTACTTTTCCCTTTGTTAAGAGTTTTTGGGGTCATCGAATGTCATAAGATTCCGTTAGAAGGGACATTGAGTATTGGTTGGACCAAACTTTCATTATCACTCTAACCATATCCAGATAATATTAGAGAGGACTACAAGTTTCATCAGCTTTTCTTCCTCTGCTAGTACACACATTTTGTGTTGCAGTACCGTATCTAGCATGCAGTACAAGTCCACGAGCACGTACAATTTAGATGGTAATTCCAAAAGAAAAACAAAAGGGTGGGGTGGGGTGGGGGGGGGAGTAAAACCTAACCTGCATTTTGATGTTCATGCAATTTTATTTTATTAGTTAAAAGTTAAATAAAAAATACGTATTATTAAATCATGATTAAGTGATAAATAAATGCATGAAAAAATTTATATTATCTCCATTAGTTTAATGTAAACATTTAGCAAGCGGGTACACTAAGCTCAAGCTATGCGCGGGGTCCGGGAAAGGGCCGGACCACAAGGGTCTATTGTATCCAGCCTTACCCTGTATTTCTCCATTGTATTTCTATATAATGGAGTTCTAGCATAATATATTGGTCTGGCATAATATGTTGGAAGTTCATACACAGGTGCTCCAATCTCCAGTATATTATGTTGGAATTTTCCGTGTGCTGGAATTCCAGAATAATATGCTTAAAGTTCATACACAGGTGTAACGACCCAGTCGGTCCTTCCGAGAGTTTAGCCCCGTATCCCCCATTTCTGCTTCATTTCGTGTTGTTTAGCTCATTTATGTTGTGTTGGGTCGGTTGGCTCGAGTTCGGAGTGATTGTGGAGAGAAAGGAGACACTTAGTCTCTTAAGTTGGTTAAATAGTTAGAAAAGTCAACTGAAAGTTGACTTATAAGTACATGACATCGGAATATGGTTTTTATGATTCGGATAGCTTCGTTAGGTGATTTGGGACTTAGGAGTGTGTTCAGAATGTTATTCGGAGGCCCGTGGTAGAATTAGACTTGAATTTGCGAAATTGAATTTTTGGCGATTTCTGGTCGGTAGTGAAAAATTAGCTATCGGGATCGGAATGGAATTTCTGGAAGTGGGAATAGGTTCTTAGTGTCAATTGTGATGTGTGTGTGAAGTTTCAGCTCTTTCAGACGTGGTTTGGTTGGTTTCGGCATCGTTGGCTAATTTCAGAAGTTTAGAAATCCTTAGGCTTGAATTTTGAGTAAACTTGGTTTTTTGATGTTATTTTGAGTGTTTCGAGGGTTCGACTAAGTTCGGGTGATGTTATATGGAGTGTTGGCATATTTTGTTGGGGTCCCGAGGGGCTCGGGATTGACTTTGAATGGCTAACGAAAGTTGAAAGTTGGAGAGATGCAACAAAGTTGCTGCTGGTGCAGATTATCTGGTGTGGCGGCGCCAGCGGACAGGGAGCTGCAGGTGCGGTGGGCCAAGCGCAAATGCGGAAGAGGGAGACCTGGTCTGGGAGCGCAAGTGCGGGTGTTTGGTCGCACCTGCGAGCCTGCGGGTGCAAGTCAAGAACCGCAGATGCGGAAGTGGGAATATAAGTGATGAGCGTAGGTGCGGTGATCGCTGGGCAAAATGTATAAAAGGTTGCCTTCGCGAGTTTTCACTCATTCTTCACCATTTTTGGACGAGTTTGGAGCTTAGGGAAGAAGACTTCAAGAGAAATCAAAGGTTATCAACTGGGTAAGTTACTTGGACTTCATTTCTTGTGTTTGTGATGATTTTCCTACTGTTTAATCATGATATTTGTGGAAATTAAGGGACAAATTTGGGGGATTAAGGCTTGAAATTGGAGAGCTTAATGTGAGGATTTGAGGGGCCATTTGTCGTCGGATTTTGATGTATTTGGTATGTATGGACTCGTGAGAGTAAAAGGATTCTAGTTTTGTTATTTTTATCGGATTCCGAGACGTGGACCCGGGGGTCGGGTTTGTCCAATTTCGGGATTTTTGATGAAACTTGATTATTTTCGCGTGGGTTTGTCCCTTTACTGTATATTGATGATACGAATCTGATTTTGAATAGATTCGGGGCGATTTGAGGCCGAGTCGAGCGGCAAGGGCATCGCGGAGTAGATTTTCATCCGGTTTGAGGTATGTAACACTTCCAAACTTGGTTCTGAGGGTTCGAAACCCCGATCCATATGTTCTATGATTGTAAGTGAGGTGACGCACATGCCAAGTGACGGGCGTGAGGGAGTGCACCGTGAGAATGGTAACCTGGATTCATTCCATGGCTTTGTTAGTGACTCTCTTGTTGATATCCGCACTACTGTCAATGTGATTAAATGCAAACCTGCTAGAATCATATTAAGGCTTCACGCCGATACTGTTGAGACCCAAGAGGTCATTTATTAATGTCACTTCATGTATTTCATTGATATTATATACTTAGTCCCGTTATTGCATATCATATCATGTCTTAGTCTCGGTAATTGCTGTTTTTACATATTTTATCATTGATTCGGGCTAGTTCATGCATTGTGAGCCCGTGTGAGAGAGACTGGAGAGTGATGATTAAGTGGGGCCGAGAGCCTGATATTGAGTGACAGTTATGTGATCGGGCTGCACGCCGCAACATGTACATTGATTTATTTTGGATCTGGCTTGTGATAGCATTTGGGTTGTAGGAGCCCCTCCAGAGTCTGTAACACACCCCCAGTGAGCGCAGTGATGATATTGAGGGATGGATCTTTCCTGGACGTGGATCTTGTCTGAATGTTTGTACCCGGAGATGAATCTTCTCTGTGGGGCTGGATTGGCCTACCTCAGTACCGAGTGACTACTGTTACATGTGTATATATTCTGGGATGGATCTTCCCTGGGCCATGGAGCCATATACAGTACTGAGTGGACTTGTATGTGAGAGTGGGAGCACAATGTGCGTTTCATACTGTTGATGCATTGGCATGTAGAGTACACTGAGTTATATATGATTTACTGTTCGAACCTGTACTTATCTTGTCATTTTGAACTATTAGATAACGGTGAGCATGTCTAAATTCTGTACATTGATTCTTGTTATAAATGTTGAGGTTTAGTTTGTCACTACCTCTCAGCCCATAGTTTGGGCCCGTTACTTAGTGAGTTGGTGTACTCACGTTACCCCCTGCACCTTGTGTGTAGATCCAGGTACATCGGGACCCGGTAGCGGTTGCTGATTGTTGACAGAGTTCCAGCCAGAGACTTCGAAGTAGCTGCTAGCGATCGCAACCTCGTTTTCTCCTTCCTTATCTTCCTAGTCGTATTTTGTTATTTCAGACAGTGTTTGTGCATTTTGTATTTCGACATTTGTAGTTGTATCATCTCATGACTCGGTGACTCCAGGGTTGGGACTTATTTTTGTGTTTTACTGATATTCGGCCTTTTAAACATTTATGAATGAGATTTTACTATAAAAATATGGTCATTCTTGAAAGAAATTAAATTATTGGAACTGTGTGGCTTGCGTGATTCCACGATAGGCGTCATCACGACTGGGACGGTTTTGGGGCCGTAACAACAGGTGCTCCAATCATCAGTATATTATGCTGGAACTTTCCGTGTTGCAGCAAAATAATGGCTATATTTCAATGACTTTGCAAACACTAGCTATTTTTCAATTACCAGTCCGAAAACTTGCTAGCACGTGCTATTTCACAAAGGAAACAGATACGAATAGGCAATATGAGAGAGAGATAGAGAGAGAGAGAGAGAGAGAGAGAGAGAGAAGAGTTTCCTCTTCAATATTTGGGCTTTTAGAGAAAGGATCTTTAGACAAATAATCGATCATATTCATTGTTTATTTTTCCTAGTAATATACATAGATTATACATTAATTATACATAATTATACACATATAATACATAAATTATGCATATATTATACCTCCACCGACTATTTTTAGTTAAAGTGGCTGGAGAAAGGATTTTCTCTTCCTTAATATTCTTTTTTAAATATCTTAAAAACTTAATCATAATAGTATTCTCTCACTCAAAAGAATTTTGGCAAAATACAAAATTGGTCAGTTGATCGAAATTGTCCACAAAAAAGTTAAAAATTATTAAATGCATATAATACATATATATAAAGAAGCATCCTTCCTTGTGCTGAGTGTCTATCGGAAACAGCCTGCCTCTCTACCTTCTCAAGATAAGGGTAAGGTCTGCGTACACACTACCCTCCCTAGACCCCACTCGTGGGATTACACTAGATTTGTTGTAATATTTGTTTGACATATATATAGAATAGCATACATTTTATCGGCTATGATTTCTATCGCGGCTAAATATATATATATATATATATATATATATATTTCAAAGAATTATCCTTGAAAAGAATTTTATGTAGAAAATGTTTAACATTGTTGTATACGGTCAAAACGGGCTTGCCCTTCGTCGATTAATCGAGGTTGGAGCATGATAGGCCAAGGTTCAGCCTCATGTTATATCGAGCTATGGTGCGAAGTTAGATCACTGAGCTCGTAACCTAGAGACCGATCAAGGTCGAGATCGGCCATGATCGAGACCAAGCAAAATAGAGATCGGGAAAGATCGATGGAAGTTTACCTAGTCAAGTAACACAATGCCTAAATATCCGTAATTGAGCAAGGATCACGGCGGAAATCTCGGCCCGTATCAAGATGAGTCCGATTAATTAGTCAATCATGAGATTTCTTACTATATTTAGAGTTGTAACAAAAGTAGGACTCCCCTACTACATAAAGTGGGTTTGTTTGTAAAACATCATCACATTTACGCAATACAAAGCAATACACTGCCTTTTTTTAGCTTTCAATATTCTGTTATTCTGTTCATATTTCAGTAGAATCTTCACTTGGTTCGAGGCGACCTAACTCGAGGTCCAAAGATATACAATTCGTTTGGTTTGCATTTCTTTCTTTTTACAGTCAATTTCAGCATCAATTTACATATTTTCTCAGTTTGTGCCAAGTAAAATCACGTGCCCTTAAAACCACGTATAAATTCAATTGTTATCTGTTTTTAGGGCAAATAGTTTGGCGCCCACCGTGGGGCTAAGGATAATAGGGATTGACTGGTACAAACCTTCATAACACACACTATTTTACACTTGTTCTTATGAGTATCTTTGATTCCAGGATCAACATGTCAAACTCTCAAGCAACACCCAATGGACAATGATCTTGGTCACCATGACGAAAATGACAACAAAGCCTCCCCAGGGAACGAAGTACCTCCAGCTGACCTCGACGGAGTTCCGGTCGTATATCTAATCAACGTCAGCTCCCATGTTTCCATTAATGCAAATTTGGCTGTCGATCCCGAGAGTAGCGTCCGCAGGGATTTTTGATCGGTCGATCGGAGAGCACATGGCGGTGAAGAAGGCGGAATCAGTCTTCGGGTAATCTTCGAGATGTTGCAGCATCAACAAGATGCAATAGCACAATTCCAGAATCAAAACCATGCACCGAGCAGGATCGATCCCCAGTCGTCCCAAGAAGTTGTTCATAGGGCCGAATCGGTGTCAAGAAGATTGAACGAAATGAATCAGGGACTGATACCGCAATCATGAAGATGCTCGAGGAACTAACAAAGCGGGTTGAATCAGGGGAAAAGAAGATCGAAGAAAATGACAATATGGTGGAAACCTATAATTCTAGGGTTGATCAAATTCCGGGGGCACCACCGATATTGAAGGGTTTGGATTCCAAGGAATTCGTACAAAAGCCATTCCCCCCGAGCGTGGCGCCCAAATCTATCCCCAAGAAGTTTTGCATGCCATAAATTCCTAAGTATAATGGGACAAATCACCCCAACGAGCATGTCACTTCTTACACATGTGCAATTAAGGGGAATGATCCGAAGGACGACGAGATCGAATCCGTATTATTGAAGAGATTCTAGGAGAACTTGTTGATGAGAGAAATGATATGGTACCATAATTTACCACCCAACACTATTGATCCTTTGGCCATGCTTGCAGATTCTATTGTTAAATCACACGACGGAACTGTAAAGGTCGAGACCAGGAAGTCGAACCTCTATAAGGTAAATCAGAAAGATAACGAGATGCTCAGAGAGTTTGTTTCTCGGTTCCAAATGGAATGGATGGATCTACCACCGGTCAATGATGATTGGGCCGTTTAAGACTTCACTCAAGGACCAAATGTACGAAGCTCAGTGGCTTCACAACAGTTGAAGCAAAACTTGATTGAATACCCAGTTGTTGCCGGCGCCAATGTGCATAATCGATACCAAGCAAAGATTAGAGTCAAAGATGACCAGTTGGGGACTCCTTCCTGGTCCGTTTATCCTATTAGGCCCATCGATAGAGTCAAAAGGGACATCGACTGAGAACCATAGTTGAACATGGATCGTTACAAGCCATATAATGGAGATCGTAGAGGCTACAGACCTAGGAGCAACCCTGTTCGAGGTGAAAGGAGAAATGATCGAGGCCAGAACTCTCGAGGGATCATGAGTAAGAATGGGTTCAACAGGAATTCCAGGCCCAAAGAAGCACCTCGACTTTCAGAATATAACTCCAGCGTTGATGCATTCGCCAACGTATCGTCTATCGGGCACATCAAGGATACTAGGTGGCCTCGACCTCTGCAGACCGATCCATCCCCGAGAAATCCCAACCAAATGTGCAAGTATCATAGCATCCATGGCCATAGAATAGAAGATTGCAGACAGTTAAGGGAGAAAGTAGTCTGGTTGTTCAACGATGGGCACCTTTGGGAATTCTTAAGTACTCGAGCCAAGAATCACTTCAGAAATAGAGATTCCAACATACATAACGAGCAAGAAGAACCTCAACACGTCATTCACATGATTGTTGGAGGGGTCGATATTCCCTAAGGACAATATTAAAACGCACCAAGGTGCTAATCACAAGGGAGAAGCGAACTCGGGATTACGTACCAGAAGGAACCTTGTCTTTCAACGACGATGACGTAGAAGGGATCATGCAACCCCATAAAGATGCACTGGTAATATCCATACTTATGAATAAGACTCAAGTTAAACGTGTTTTAATTGATCCAGGTAGCTCGGCCAACATCATTCGATTGAGGGTCGTTTAACAACTTTGTCTACAAGATCAAGTTGCTCCCGCAATCCGAGTACTAAATGGCTTCAATATGGCATGTGAAACCACTAAAAGCGAGATAACTTTGCTAGTGAACATGGTTGGGACTCCCGACACCAGAGGGAGTCAAAATAGTCTACGGGGAGCAACCCGCTACCAAGGAAATGTTTGTCGTCGACGAAGTAATTCTGATATCGGCACTCTCATCGACAATGATATCAAGTCCGAAGAGAAAATAGGAGGCCAAATAGCAACTACAGACATCGGCCTCGACCCAACCAGAGAAGCAGGGGACTGACGAAGATGATGATTATTGGGTCCCTCAATTCTTCATAGTCCCCGATGATTCCAACGCCACCAAGTCACCGGTCGAAGAGCTGGAGCAAGTCATAGTTATCGAACATCAGCCCGAATGAAAGGTATACCTTGGCATGGGGTTAACTCTCGAGCTCAGGAAAAAACTTATTCAATTCCTTAAAACTAACATGGATTGCTTTGCTTGGTCCCATCACGACATGAAAAGAATCCCACCGGAAATCGACACCCATAAATTAAGTGTGGACCCAAAGTTCTATCCAGTGAAGAAAAAAAGAAGACCTCAGTCTGAAGTCAAACATGCTTTCATCAAAGACGAGGTAACCAAACTTCTTAAAATAGGGTCCACCCGGGAAGTAAAATATTCTGAATGGTTAGAAAACGTAGTAGTCCCTAAGAAGGGAAACAAACTTAGAATGTGTGTAGATTACAAATATCTAAATAAAGCATGTCCCAAAGATTCTTTTCCTTTGCCTAATATCGATCATGATCGATGCCGTGGCCAACCCCGAGATACTCAGTTTTCTCGATGCCTATTCTGGGTACAACCAAATACAGATGAACCCGTATGATCATGAAAAGACCCCTTTTATCACTAAGTATGGTACCTACTGCTATAATCTAATGCCATTAGGGTGAAAAAATGTCGGTGCCACTTATCAACGCTTAGTAAACCGGATGTTATAATAACAAATAGGTAAATCTATGGAAGTTTATATTAATGACAGGCTAGTTAAGTCCCTACGAGCAGAGGACCATTTGAAGCATTTGCAGGAAACTTTCAGTATACTGAAGAAATACAACATGAAGCTAAACTCGAATAATGCGCGGTCGAGATCGGGTCAGGCAAATTTCTCGACTTCATGGTATCCAAACGAGGAATCGATATCAATCCCGACAAATCAAAGCTATCGAGGACATCACGTTAGTAAACAACATAAAGTCCGTGCAGAGGTTAACATGGCGCATAGCCGCCCTGGGGCGATTCATCTCGAGGTCCTACGATAAGAGTCATCAATGCTTCTCGTTGCTGAAGAAGAATAATAACTTCACATGGACTCCGGAATGCCAACAAGCCTTGGAGGAGCTTAAACGGTACTTATCGAGCCCACTGCTGCTTCACACGTCGAGGGAAGACGAACAACTTTACTTGTATCTAGTAGTATCGAAGATAGCGGTAAATGGAGTCCTGGTCCAAGAAGAACGAGGTACGTAATTCCCTATCTATTATGTTAGTCGGACCTTAGGTGAGGCCAAAACTAAGTATCCCCACCTAGAAAAATTGGCGCTCGCTTTGATAAGCGCCTCTAGGGAACTAAAATCATACCTTCAATGTCACCCCATATGTGTTGTGTTGATACCCAATTTTGCTCTCACGTTTTTCTAAATAGTATATATATTTTTCAAAATGTTATTTTGCATCATTACTTAATTTAAAAGATTTATACAAGCATTTTTCATAATTTTCGCAACTTTTTCTTGTATTAAAATCATTGAATATTTGCAAATTATTCCCTTAAATTATTTTCAATAACTCAATCATCTCAATTTTATTATTTTGCACCCACACACATATTTTAAAATATTTTTTGTCACGACCCAAATTCCCAACCTTAGGGATCGTGACTAGTTGGTATCAGAGCACTAGGTTGCTTAGGTCTCACAATTCACGAACAAGCTTAGTAGAGTCCGAAGGATCGGTACGGAGACGTATGTACTTATCTCTCGGAGGCTATTGAGTTAGGAAACAACTCCATTTTTATTTCTACTCTATCGTGCGATTCTTGTATCCCAAATGCTGACTAGATTCTTCTACTCTCTCGTAGATGGCGAGGATACGTGCTTCATATTTCGCTGATCAAAATTCCGGTCCTCCAGCAGCAGCAACTCCTACTAGGGGCAGAGGCCGAGGCCACGCCAGAGGACGAGGCAGAGGTAGGACTCAGCCTGTTGCTCAGGTAGTAGCCCCAACTGCAGAGCCCAGATTGAGATTAATGACGGGGTTCCAGCTCAGACTGTCCCGGCGGGACTAGCTCAGGTCCCCGAGGGGTTTATTGCTATCCCAGTTCTTCAGGATGCTTTGGTCCGATTAGTGGGCTTGATGGAGAGTGTCGACCAGACGGGCACATTCCCTATTGCTGCAGCCGTATCTCAGGCTGGAGGAGGGGTCCAGACTCCTGCTACTCACACTCCAGCTTAGACTACTCCTCAGGTTCAGACCCCAATAGCCAATCCCGTTGGGGTATGTGAAACCCCACGTGTTATTTTTCTCTCTTCTCTTACGTAAAATACGTAACGTGGCGTGGTTATATAAGGTATATATGATTGCGTATAGCACATTGGGAGAATAAGACTGAAAATGTGTAGTAATATCAAGGAAACAAAACTAAAGCTTTAGGTCAAAGGAATCCCTTAAACAAAGGTTTGTGGTTAAAGAAATGACTCGGGTAGCACCCCGCACGTTCGGAAGGTTTAAGTTAACTTGCACCTGTGGGATAAGACTAAGAGTGTCTAATATGCTAAGAATAATGTGTTATTAGGTATTATAATATCACACAGGTCACATGTTAAATTTTGGAGTCAAGCAAGTTGCGAAATAAAGGTCGGCAAAAGTTATCGTAAATTTCTCTAATAAATTTTCTAAACTTGGGTCAAATGTATCAGATAATTTCTCCCTATATATAAAGATTTATGGGATCCACAACCTACCAAATCGAAGGCCTACGAGTCTAGTTCGCAACCAAAAAAACCTCACATCAAACCGACATCGGAGT